>AWOL01S0036250.1:55081-117681 GCA_000715115.1 Nicotiana otophora | reverse complement strand
CCCCCCAACCCCACCCCACAAAAAAAAATCTCTCCTCAGAATGGGGAGAGGACGGTTTTTCCTGCGTGTCGCCTTGGTGACTCAAACTCTCCACCTCATGGCTGGAGCCTTGGAGGCGGAGAGCCTTTTCCACTAGCCTATCCCTCCCTTAGCAAATCAAAAATTTGCTACTGTATGCTACATATCTCTCCCCCACTCATTTTCAATTTATCTGTTTCAGCTTGTAGTAAGAAATCCCGAATCCTTAAAATTAATACAGGTCAAGCTTATTCTCCTTATTATTTTTGGATTTCCTAGCAAAACAAGAAAAGAAGATAGAATCTTAATCATCACTATTCAGCTTCCAGCTATCACAAACACAAAAGAATTAAAACACACACACACACACACACACACACACACAAAGGAACAAACTTTAGCAACCCAATTCAGATATGACACATTCACTAGTGTAAAAAGATAATAAAGAGACAATCTTTGGAGCTTAAATTTGGAATTAAAACCTGTAAGTGAAAAGGGTAGGCAAAGGGGACTGTTTGATAATAGTATTAATATCTGATTGAGGATTAAAGCTTTCCAAGCTATCCAACCGAACTTCCACAAGATCAGCACCACTAGTTTTAGCCTTTTGCATTAGATTCAACATTTGATCCACTGTGTCTGCCATAATTGGCGCACAAATTAGTGTTTGGTTCCTCGTTGCCTCTCCCTCCTCCATCTTCTTCACCCCTGATTCCACTACCTGAAAAAATAACTCAACCCCAACAATTCAAGAATCTCAAAAAAAGAATTTAAACATAAAAAATGTTCTTTTTTTTTCCTCGCCAAAAGTATAAAGGCAATGTGGGTTGGTACAAGTCTAACTAAGTTAGGTGACTGAAGGAAGGTAATCCAATTTCAAATTCTTTATTCCCCTGTTCTTTTTTTCCCATTTTTTTTGAAAGACCAATTTTAAAGGAAATTCAAAAATAAGGAAGTTGTTAATTGTTAAAGGAAAATGGAGGACTCACCAACTCCATTAGCAACCAACTTGTAGAGCACAAAAATGGGAAGTGTGGACTCAGCAACCAGCTTGAAAGAGTCAAGTGACAGAGGTATATAGATATATACAAGTGGAGTATTTATATTTAAAAAATAAATTAGAAAAGAGAAAGAAAGAGAAAGGGATGAAGTAGATGTGATGTGTGGTTTTTCTTTAGCTTTATCTATGATTTATATATGATTATATATCGTGGGGATAACTGTGGGGGGTTGGTGAGGGATGAAGGCTACTACAATTCTATTTTTTCTTTTTCCCCTTTTAATGATTATTATATATATATATATATATGACAATAAATATGTCTATTACTATTTGAGAACCGAGACCATTTAATTGAATACAAAGAGTAGATCATATACGTTTGTATTTTACCAAAGTTCTCCGGCATTCTTTTGAACTCACAATCGAAAATATTTGAACTCCATGCCAATAACTAGATCTGAAAACCCAGATTTAAAAATTTAGATTTAGGGTAACCAAACTATCATTAAATCACCACCAAATAATTATCATAATTCATAACACCAACATACAACATATACTCACCCTAGTCCAATAAGGTACTAAACGAAAGATTTAATTTGATCTTTATAAACTACTCCATTAGGATGAAGGATCAATTTACCACGTTCCGCTGAGTAAGGATTGCAAAAATGAATAAAGAAGTACGTAAGATAATGAACAAAGAAAAATAAAAGAAAGATAATACGCTAGAATAAGAAAAGAAAACGAAAATAAATTTATGTATTTCACAATTCAACCTTAGTTCAAGGGTTCTTATGCCTTTTTCCTTCTCTTTTCATGCACTATTCACATTTTCAGGCTTATCAGTTAATTAGTGTCCCTTCATTATAGTAGTAGTAGTATAATTTTTGATAAGTTTGTTCAATCTCTTAACTAGTCGAAAAAATTCATGAACCAGAAAGTTCAATGGGCTATTTTCATAACCCCAAAAATTGTTGGAAATTGGGATAAAGTAGAGATATGTCATATTTCAGGTAAATATTCAAATAGTTAACCAGAGAAATAATTTAGTTGTACGAAAACAAAATTAAAGGTGATAAGATGGACTTGAGTTTTTCCCGATATAATTAATTGAATATGAATTATTTGTCTATTTTTCTTGGGTTTGTTTCGTTATGTCTTTGAGGTATGTTTTTTGTCATCTTTTCTTATTTTTTTAGGGGTAGGCCCTTGGCTTGAAGAGGGCAAAAGGGAAGACGAAGACTGCTGCGCTTAAACAGTGTATGTAAAACTAAAATTGTAAAATCACGTTGTCTATATTTTTATTTCGTAATAGTATCTACATGTGTTAAATGAATATAACTACTACTATAAAGCTGGACTGAATAAATCTAAACGTGGTTGGTGAAACATGGCTGCCTCTTTTAGTATAACAATGGACCAAGTTTTTTGGACCTAACGTATTATGATAGTCACATTTGACGGTCCCATGTAACGCCTAACGTAAGATTGTACGAAAAACAAAGTACTCGTAACTCTTTTAATGACTATTTTACTCAAAAACGTAGAGAAACGTCCAACTTAATCCATGACATAAACACCCTTGCGCAAAGCCTGTGTCGTTTGGTAGGGTGTATAAGAATAGTGCGAAATAAAGTATATTAGTAATGTATGAATTAGTAATGCATGGGTTAGTAAGGCAAGTATTAGTTATGCATATATTATTTCTTATCTACTGTTTGGTGTGGTGTATTAAAATTATAATGTATTGTATAATTTTTAAGAAAAATAGTTGTTTACAAAAATACCCTTCATATTCTCAAGCTTTAAGGGACTTTTAAGGATAGTTTTATCTTTAACCAATCTAATGCATGGATTTGTAGCCTTGGTATTACCAATGTCATGATTTTCTATGCATTAATTATACATAGGATAATACCAAGTATGATGTATAACTAATACAAATATTAGTTATACACAAATTGAAAAAATATACCAAACAAGATATTAGTAATGCATAGAGCTAATACTTTCATTATTTTTTCTAATACTTCCTACCAAACCGACTCTTATATTCTCATATTATAACTTAGGCATGCAAAACGCGCGGTGGAACAGTGTATGGATGGACAAACTACATTCAGATTATATATATTAAGTTCGTATTTGTTGCGACAAAAGAGTAATGCATGTATTGGTATTCTGACATAAATAGTACTTTTCATTTAATAAATGTTCTTTTTTTTTTAATTCTCTCGCAATTGGTGGACCTTTTAGACCTTGGTCTAAAGATTTTTTTGAACAAACTGAAAATCTGATGAAAGATTGTTAAACCGATGTCTAATATTTTGTAAGTTATTGGAAACGTTAGACACAGTCTAATGATTTATGAGCAAACTGAAAATTATATTAACAAACATTAGAATCTAACAATATCTAGAAGGAATGATTTTCCAAGAGTTATATTCATATAACTTTTTAAAATAGAGACAAAATCTAAATTGTGACTTAAAAAAGGCGCATTTGCGTAAATCAGATTATTCGGATACCGGCTAAACTAAAGATTTGGATCTCTATGTGCTTAAGCGTATAGTATATGAAGTCTATATTGTGTAATATATATATATAGGAAGGTGGAAGTGATAGATGTAATTTGTAGACAAACTATGGCCTCAGGAATTAGGTGGCATCTCGTTGAACACGTTCTCCCCTAATTTATTTTCTTTTTCTTTTCTATTTTTGAACGTTTGTCATTAATTCCTGTTTCAAGATTGGTGAGTCCAGAATAATTTTTCAGTTGTGCAATCTAATTTTAGGTTTGCCTAATTGAACTAAGAGATCAATCCAAATACAAGGAGCTTTTGCATTGCAATATTAGGTAACAGATGGATCCAGTTAGGCATCCCGATGTTCTAGATTTTAGGTAAGAAATTGCAACCTCACAAATCTGACAGCCAACTTGGTGGACTACCCATATACAACACAAATGAAAGAAACAATTTATAGCATCACAAAAATCAAAATCATATCCAAATATGACAGGAGATACTTTGTACTCATGTCTCACATTTGTCATAGTCATTGAGCTAGTTGCAGCAAAGGCGGATATATATATATATATATATTAAAATCTTAATAAATATTAGAACTGAACTCATAGCTTCGGTATAATGAATTCAATATTAGTTTGAACCCATCAAATTTAAATCCTGGATCCGCCGCAAGGAACCGGAGCATGGGAGACATCTAATCCCTTTGCCCATTACTAGAAATCCGGGAAAAACCGACCAAGTGATACCGACCAACGTTGGTCGGTCAACAAAAGCAATAAAAAAACCGTCCAACACGAACGAAAATTACCCCAAAAAAAAAAATTACATTTTTTTTAAATTGCATACCGACCGAAATTGATCGGTATATTGGTCTAACATTTGACCGCATTGGTCAGACTTGCTTAGTCAAAGTACCTTTTTTATTATCGACCAATGTTGATCGTTAATGTGGACCCAATTTTTTAAATTTTAATAATTATATTATTATTTAAAAATATTTTATAAAATTTATAGTTAAATTTACCGACCAAAGTTGGTCGATTATTGGATGGTAAGATTTTACCGACCAACGTTGGTCGATAAATGTAATTACTGAAAAATAACCGACCAACTTCGGTCGGTTTATAGGTCAAACATGGTCAAACTTTTGAATCACATTAATATTTACTATCTAAATAATATAAATGTAATTCGTTAACACTTTATTTTAAAATACAAATAATGAATACACTAACATATACTATAACAAACTATATATAGTTAAAGTAGTACNACACACACACCTCATTATATATATATATATATAGGTATAGCCGCATCTAGGAACATGAAGCGCTAGGGCCACATGGTCGAGTTCTTTTGGGGATAGACTTGTGAAGAAGCAATAATCTAATTAGTATATATAATTGATCATCATCAAATATATCTATTTGTAAATGATTCATCGACTTATAACTTCCTTAGATGCATCGATGAATATTAAAAAGAAAACGTCTCGACCTATATCGATGAATATTAAAAACAAAACGTCTCGACCTATATCGATTAATCTATGTCATGCATTATTAGTGATGAATGAATGAAATGTAGAAGAATTAATACTAAACATCTTTGAAATGTATATATGGATTACAAATTAAAGAAACGAAAGAAGTTATTAGCATTAAATAAACGAGTTAATATAACAATCGACTAATTATATTTAAAATAGAATAATATTAGTTTATCAATTCATCAATTGATAAAGTTTTCGTACGTAGTAATGTATGTGATTGATCATCAATTACAATATAGTGTATGTATGAAATTACTTATGTACTTAATTATAACTTAGAAAATTAATTTAGATAGATGAATACAAAAGGTAAAACGTCTTGACCGATATTTATTGATCTATGTGATTTATAATTAGTTATAAAGCGAATGAATATATAAGACGAAATGTGGAATTCGAATAAAATAAACGTTTCATATATATACCTTTATTTGTTTTAATTATGATTGATTAATTATATATATGTGTGAATAAAATATATACTTAGAATTTATTAAAAGTAATTCGTTAATATAATTATTTATAAAGATTGTACTTATAGTTTATAATTATTTATAGTAAGTATATATGTGAATAAAATAAATGCTTATAGTTTATATTAATTTTTTATAGTTTATAATATTTTAAGAAATAAAAACACAAAAAATAATAATTTACTTTTTCTTAAATAACCGACCAAAGTTGGTCGGTTAATGGTCAAACACAGCCAACACCCGATCACTTAGTGTACCGACCAACGTTGGTCAGTAATTCTAAATCCAGATCCCAAATACGAGATTTTTCCCTCATTTCTCTTACTCTCTTCTCAAAATTTTCTAACTCCCCCCTCTCTTCTCCCTCACACACACAACACCCTTACCCTCCCCTTCTCTATTTCCCTCACACAAATCCGATTCCCCACCCCACGTTGCCACTGGCCGTTGCTACGGCCTCCATTGTCGTCGCCGCCCCTCCCCCTTCACCTCCTAAAAATTTCAGGTTTCGATTTGAACTTACATTGTTTGTATAATTTTAATATCTTGTTATTTCGTTATGAATTAGTTAATTATTTTTTAAATTTGAATTTGATTGAAATCTATGGTTTAGGTCATGTTAAAATTAAATTGAATTGAATTGATTATCTAGGGTGTAAATTCAATATTTAAGTTTGTATTTACCTGAGCAGTTTTGTTAGGAATTGAATGTTTAACTTTGAATTGAATTGTGTTTTTAGGATTTGTTCTTGTGAATTGAACTTTTAGTGTATGAATTAAATTTTTAGGGGTAATTGAATTGTTTAGGGTATGGGTTGAACTTTTAGGATATGAATTGAACTTTTAGGGGTAATGGTTGAACTTTTTGGATGTGAATTGAACTTTTAAGGATAATTATTGAATCTTTTGGGTGTAATTATTAAAAAATAATTATCGCAATTAGCTAAAAATAATTTAATTAATTTATAATTGTAGAATATATTAAGTAGTTGTAATACTTATGGAAATATCTCAATTTATTTTTATTTGTATAGATGGAACCTCGTACTTGGATGTACAATAGGAATTATCCTAACCGGCGGGGATTGCGGGAGAATTTTGTATAAGGGGTTGATAACTTTATTAGACATGCAATGTTAATTTCATCATACTAAATTGAAGGAGTAATTAGGTGCGCTTGTGTCAAGTGCGATTGTGTGAAGTTTAAAATATCGGAGGAAGTTAAGCTTCATCTTTATAGGAAGGGGTTTATAAAGAATTACTTTGTGTGGACTAATCATGGAGAGATCGATGGTAGCCATGAAATATTTTATCACATAGTTATTGGTGAAAGTAGTAGGTCGGTGGAGAATAGAAATCATGATTCTAGAATTCAGGATATAGTTGCAGATGCTTTTGGGATGCACTCCAGGTGAGTGATAAGTGGGGATTTTGACCGATTATTTACTATCTTTTACTTGCGATTTAGCTCAAAAATGTTTAAAGGCATTCCCGAAAACTAACAAAATGTGCTTACTTGTAAAAATATTGGGATACGAGCCAAAGAAGTCAAAATCAACTCATAAAGGAGTCAAAAGTAAACAAGAACCAAAACAGGGCAAAAAGGCAAGCAGTGCGGACCACACAATTCTAGTGCGGCTGCAGAAGGGAAATTCAGAGAGTAGTTTTGGGCCAGCTAAAGGCATGCGGACCGCACCAAATTATGCAGCCGCAGAAGGCCAAGTGCGGCCGCATTCATTATTATGCGGTCTGCAAGGTTGAAGAATCAGAGAACTGTGTCAAGAAGGAGTGCGGACCGCAACAGTTTTGTGCGGCCGCATAATCATAAGTGCGGCCGCACCCATTTTTATGCGGACCACAGAAGCCCCCAAGTCCCAAGCCCAAGTTCCCAAGAATGCGGACCGCACGATAATCGTGCGGCCGCAGTAGCGCATTGTGCGGACCGCACCAAAATTATGCGGCCGCACAACCTTCGTAGGGGCATTTTTATCAAATATTTTCAGCTTAGTATAAATAGAACTTTTTGTCATTTAGGCATGTCGAGTTTTCAGAAGTGCATCTGGGCCATTTTCTTTACTGTATTGAGTAATTTTGTACTAGATTAACTTCTTAACATTGGATTTTCTTTGTCTAATCAATTATTATGCATTCTATCTTAATTTCTTCTTGTATTTCCTTATTTTTCATGAGTAGCTAAATCTTTAGCTAGGGTTGTAACCCAACCCTAGTGTGGGTATTTGATGGGTGTTTAATTCAGGGCTTGTTTTTTATTGGGTTAGTGATATTTAGCCTTGTTCATGATTGAACCCTAGAATCAATAGTTGCAAAGCATTAATTCATGCCTATTTGACTTGGCCTCTACTTGAGAAAGAGAGACTAAGTCTAGAAAAACTTGGCTAACAAGAAATTGGGGTGAACTCAAAAATTGATAACCCCAATTAAAGAGTTAAACCTAGAGATAGTAATACACGACTTGAGCTAATATCACTTGTATCGTGCAAATACCCAATTGGACTTGAGAAAGCCAAATTGAACAAAATCACTCAAACTACCGAGAGGTATAGAGTGAGTACCCGGATGTGATTGCTACATCACGACCCCAACTAATCAAATTTGCCCTGGAGTTTACAACCTATTAGATATCCACCTAGGTAGAAGTCACGACCCTAGTCCCTTTTAATCATTTAGAAAACTCAAAGCCAAAAATATTGTCCTTAATTTTATACTTGCAAACAATTGAGTAAAGTAGAAGTAGAACACCAATCAAGTTTGTGGAAATGTAATTGGAGCCAAAACTTGCAATTAACTTAGATATACACCTAATCCCATATTCTAATTCCCTGTGGATTTGATCCCGGCCTTCGTTAGGTTTATTATTGCATCGACCGCCTCACTACTTAATTGTGGTGTGAGTTTGGCCGAAATTAATTTTTGGCGCCGTTGCCGGGGAGTTAAACAGATTTAGCTATATATCTAGGTATTTGTGTGTTTTATCTTTTTTTCCTTCTGAGTCACTATTTTTGTTTGTGAATTGCTTTTAGATACAAAATGGCCCTTAACAACGAGCCCCTGGGAAATTTACCATTGGGGGAGGAGGTAGATGACGATCAAGTGGATGAGGTTCATCCCGAACCTCAAGTAAACAGGTGAGGCCGACCGCCTCCACCAAGAGCAACGCACCAGGTATTGCCGAATGAGGGTTATGCAAGTGCAATAGTCCCGCCCCGGATTAGGGCAGGCAACTTCCAAATTACCAACGTGATGCTTACACTGCTTGAGCAGCGGGGTTTCTTCACCGGAGCTCCATACCAAAATGCCTACAAGCATCTCAAGGGTTTTGTTGATACTTGTTGGGGGAACAAGCAAACAAATATCACCGAGGATGCACTGCGGTTAAGGCTATTTCCCTTTTCTATACAGGGAAAGGCTTTGGACTGGTTAGAGAGATTGCCTAATCATTCCATCCACACTTGGGATGAGTTGGCCGAGAAGTTCATTGCCAAATTCTTCTCTCCGGGGCACATGGCTACACTAAGGGATGAAATTCTAGTTTTCAAACAAGAGCCCAATAAGCCATTGCACGAGATTTTGGAAAGATATCGTACCATGGTCAAAGAATGCCCGAATAATGATATGACCGAGGCCATGATCCAACAGACCTTCTACAGGGGGATCCACACAACGAATCAGTGTGCGGTAAATCAACTCGCTGGAGGTAACTTCATGAACACACCTTATTCTAAAGCTTGTGAAATCTTAGATGAGATGGCGGACACCTCTTCAGCGTGGTAAAGTAGAGCCAATGTTCCTCAGGGTGACCCAAATGTTATTCACCTACACAAGGAGCTACATAATCATGGTCAAGCTATTGCGGAGTTGACAACCACCATGAATTAATCGGCCAACGCTCAGCTTCAACAGGTTCAAGGGTCGAACCAGGTGAATGCTATGGAAGAGGTGAATATGATGGTAAACAAGAGACGGCAACGAGGTCAACAAGTACAAAACCATCCGGAATAATTTGAGCAAAGTAATAGAGGGTATAATCAAGATGATTCATATGATGAGCAAGATGAAAAGGTTCAATATACCAACAATTATCAAGGTCAAAGAAGCAATGCTCCAAATCAACAATAATGGAGATCACAAGGAAACCAAGGAAATTGGAACAATCAAGGCCACTAAGGAAATTGGAGTGGTGGAAATAACAATAATCAAAGCAATTGAGGTTATCAAGGTAATTGGGTGGAAACAATCAAAACAATTGGGGAGGCAACAATAATCGGGGGGGGAGGGGGGGAGGTGGAACAATAGCAATTAATAAAATCGGGGGTCGGGCTTTTAGAGGCCTCCGATGTATCAACAACCAAGCAACCCGCCTCCATATCCGTCACAAGGTCCTAGTTCTTCCAATAGTGAAATGAGACAGATTGAAAATATGTTTAAGCAAATGATGGAGAAAAACGCTGACTCCGATGCCCAATTAGCTTCCACAACACTTCTATCCGCAACTTGGAGGTTCAACTTGTCCAAATTTCTCAAGCTTTAAATACTCGCCCAAAGGGGGCACTATCTAGTGATACGGTGGTGAACCCGAAATATGAGAATATAGGGCATGCAATGGCCGTGACAACAAGAAGTGGGAGAGGTGGAGTTGCTAGTACCTTAAACCAAAGAATACATATGGGTGATGATGTGTTGGTGCAAGATGATGATGAGCCAAGCAATGATGTTCAAGCTAATGAAGAAGCGAGGATTGATATTGATGAAAATGTGGAGGAGACGCAAGAAGAAGTGAACCCGTCTAGAGAGCACGTGACTGACATGCCGACGTCGGTAGTGCCAAAGGCTAAGGTGCCAAAGCCAAGGCCTCCTCCTCAATACCCTCAAAGACTTGCAAAGCAAAACAATGAGAATCAATTCAAGAAATTCGTTGATATGATGAAAAGTTTGTCCATAAATGTGCCATTGGTTGAAGCCTTAGAACAAATACCGGGATATACCAAATTCATGAAGGATTTGGTAATAAATAAGAGATCAATGAACTGTAAAATGATCAAAATGACACATCAAGTGAGTGCTATGGTGCACTTCATGGCTCCAAAGTTGGAAGACCCCGGTGCTTTCACAATCCCGTGTACCATTGGGAGTGCCGATTTCACCAAAGCTTTATGTGATTTGGGGGCAAGCATTAACTTGTTGCCCTATTTTGTGTTCAAAACATTGGAGATTGGGCAACCAAGATCCACATCCATGAGGTTGCAAATGGCGGATCGAACAAGGAAAAGGCCATTGGGGATAATTGATGATGTGTTAGTTCGGGTCGACAAGTTCATCCTTTATGTAGATTTTGTGATACTTGACTGTGAGGTTGACTACGAGGTGCCAATCATTTTGGGGAGACCTTTCCTTGCTACAGGGAAGGCCTTAGTTGATGTGAAAGCTGGCGAGCTCACCTTCCGGGTGGGCGATGAAAAAGTGGTGTTCCATGTTTGTAAATCAATGAGGCAGCCAAATAGCAACGAAGTGTGTTGGTTCGTGGATCTTATGATCGAAGTAATTGTTGATGACACAAGTGATGTGATAAATGTGGAAGATACCTTGGAAGTTGTGTTGTTGAATTATGATGAGGATGAGAAGGAAGGCTTTGTAGAATGTGTCAATGCTTTGCAAGGAATGGGATCATATACTTGTAAGCCCCAAAAACTTTCCTTGGATCTCGAAAACCGAAAGACTCTACCAACAAAACCCTCAATCGAGGAACCTCCCACCGTGGAGTTAAAGTATTTGCCTTCATACCTCAGGTATGAGTTTCTAGGCCCTTGTTTCTTTCCTCCTGCTTAACTAATTCCAACCTTGTGGTGCTCCAAAGGAGGAAGAAAGCAATAGGTTGGACATTGGCGGATATTCGGGGTAAAAGCCCCGTCTTTTGCATGCACAAAATCATTTTGGAGGAGGATGCCAAACCTTCTGTGAAACATCAAAGACGATTGAATGAGGCCATGCAAGAGGTAGTAAAGAAAGAGATCATCAAGTGGTTGGATGCCGGGGTTGCTTATCCCATTTTCGATAGTTTGTGGACTTCGCCGGTGCAATGTGTCCCAAAGAAAGGGAGCATGACTGTGATAACAAATGACAAAAATGAACTGATCCCCACAATAACTGTCACCAGGTGGAGAGTGTGCATGGATTATAGGAAGCTCAACAAAGTTACTCGGAAAGGCTATTTTTCGCTTCCATTTCTTGAACAAATGTTGGATAGGTTAGCCGGACGTGCTTATTATTGCTTCCTTGATGGGTATTCTAGGTATAACCAGATTCTTATTTCTCCTGAAGACCAAGAGAAGACTACTTTCACTTGTCCCTGTGGCACTTTCGCATTCTCACAGATTCCATTCAGGTTATGCAATGCACCGACAACTTTTTAACGGTGCATGATGGCCATCTTCACCGATATGGTGGAGGACTCTCTCGAGGTTTTCATGGATGATTTTTCTGTCATGGGAAATTCTTTTGAAGAGTGCTTGGATAACCTGGATAAGGCATTGGCACGTTGTGAGGAAACTAACTTGGTGTTGAATTGGGAGAAATTGTCACTTTATGGTTGAAGTGATATCCAAACTCCCTCCCCCTACTTCCGTAAAGGGAGTGAGGAGCTTTCTAGGTCATGCGAGGTTTTACCGCAGATTCATCAAGGACTTTTCTAAGGTGGTAAACCCTTTGTGCAAACTCTTGGAGAAAGATGCCAAGTTCCTTTTCAATGAAAATTGTATGAAGGCATTTGAACTACTCAAGTATAAGTTGACTACCACTCCTATTATTACTGTGCCAAATTGGAGCTTACCATTTGAGCTCATGTGTGATGCAAGTGATGTGGCAGTTGGAGCGGTATTGGGTCAACTAATTAACAAGATCTTTCATCCGATCTACTATGCTATCAAGACCATGAACGAGGCCCAAGTCAATTATACGGTGACCGAGAAAGAACTCATAGTCATTGTCTTTGCTATGGAGAAGTTCCGCCTATATCTAATGGGTACAAAGGTGATTGTTCACACCGACCATACGGCACTTCGTTATTTGATGAGCAAAAAAGACTCTAAGGCAAGGTTGATGCGGTGGGTGCTTCTATTGCAAGTGTTTGATCTAGAGATTCAAGACCGCAGGGGTAGTGAGAATCAAGTGGCGGACCACTTGTTCCGATTGGAGGAGAAGGGGAGGCCATATGATGGCCTTGAGATCAATGATTCTTTTCCTGACGAACAACTCCTTTCCATTTCTATGATTGGGATTCCATGGTTTGCCGATGTGGCCAACTATATTATGAGTGGCATTGTTCTGAATGAATTCTCTTCAAACCAAAGGAAAAAGCTCAAACGGGACTTCCTGGATTAATATTGGGATGAGCCATATCTCTTCAAAACTTGTACTGATGGTGTTATCCGAAGATGTGTACCAGAAAAAGAACAATTAAGTATTCTTGAAGATTGCCACTCTTCGCCATACGGTGGTCACCATGGTGGAGCGAGGACTGCTACAAAGGTGCTAAGTTGTGGATTCTATTGGCCTACCATTTACAAGGATGCTAGCGATCTTGTTAAGCGTTGTTATGAATGCCAAAGGGCCAGTGGGATATCCAAAAAAAATGAGATGCCTCTCACTACCATCCCAGAGATTAATATTTTTTATGTTTGGGGCATTGATTTTATGGGCCCGTTTGTGAGCTCATATGGTAACACCTATATAATGGTAGCTGTGGATTACGTGTCCAAATGGGTTAAAGTTGTGGCTTTACCCAACAATGAAGCTCGGAGTGTGGTAGCTTTCTTGAATAAGAACATATTCACAAGGTTTGGTACTCCAAGGGCCATCATTAGTGATGAGGGATCACATTTTTGCAACAAAGATTTTGATACTTTACTCTCCAAGTATGGTGTCACTCATAAAATATCGACCCCCTATCATCCTCAAGCAAGTGGACAGGTTGAAGTCTCCAACCGGGAGATCAAGAGTATTCTGTCAAAGACTGTGAATGCTAACCGGACAGATTGATCGAAGAAACTTGACTATGCTCTTTGGGCTTATAGAACAACTTACAAAACACCAATTGGTATATCTTCGTATCGGTTAGTGTTCGGGAAAGCTTCTTACCTGCCGGTGGAACTTGAGCATAAGGCTATGTGGGCATTGAAGAAGCTTAACCTTGAGTGGGATGTAGCTGCAAATCTTAGGGTGGATCAATTGAATGAACTTGATGAGTTCCGGTTCCATGCATACTCCAGTTCGTCCTTGTATAAGGACAAGATGAAGTACCTCCATGACAAGTATATCCGGAACAAAGAATTCAAAGAAGGTGATCTTGTGTTGTTGTTCAACTCTCGGTTGCGGATGTTTCTGAGAAAGCTGAAATCAAAGTGGAGTGGCCCATTTGAAGTTGTATATGTGACACCCTTTGGTGCTCTAGATTTGAAAAATAAGAATGGTGAGGTGTTTAGAGTCAACGGGCATCGGGTTAAACATTATCTTGGCAAGGCTGATGATGGCCATGTTGTGGCGTTGCTCCATTTCAAGTGATTGATGGTAACATGCGTCGTTCCGCGACGTTAAATGAGGCGCTTCTTGGGAGGCAACCCATGTCTTTTTCTTTATTTTGTTTTTCTTCTTTAGATTAGATAGGCTTTGTTGTGTGCTAACTAGTTTTGAAGTGTATGCAGGAATAGGTGTGCATGGCAGGGACTGTGAAAGAAAATTTGGCTAAGTGTCAAAATGCATGATCTCTGAAATTTGGCCTGTCAAAAATGCTGAACAAATTACGGTCGCATACATTTTTGTGAGGTCCGCACTAATGTTGCAGCCGCACTCACTTTTGTGCGGTACGCAACGAAACTTCTCAAAGGCAGGTAAAGAGTGCGGTTCACATCAGAATTATACAGTCGCACTCAGGTAAAAATTTGGGGGCCACAGGTAAAAGTATAAATGGGGTTTCTCTCTTCATTTTACACTTTTCGATCTTCTGAGCCATGACGCTAGACTAGCACAGTAAATTTCCTCATTGCTCTCAAATTGTCCCTCATTTCATCACCTGCATCTTCATAACTGGTATGTTAATTCCATCTATAGATTTTGCATCTTTTTTTTTTTTTTGTTCTTTGATTTAGGGTTAATTATATGTCTAAAATGTCAATAGTTAGTCTTTTTCTGCTTACAATCATGTGGGTAGCATATTAAGTGTTAATTGGGGTATGGGTAAGTAGTTATCCATGTTTAATTATGCAAACCATGTCTAGATTATGAAAAGATTGCATGAACCCTAAAAAGTGCCCGTGAATTTTATTTGTTTTGTGCGGTCTGCACTAGAGGCTATGCGGCCGTACACACTTTTGTGCGGTCCGCAACTCTCTGAGTTAGGAAAATTGTGTGCTTGAATTGTGCGGCCGTACGCAAAATTGTGCGTTCCGCAGTGGACTTGTGCGGTTGCACTCAGTTTTTGTGCGGTCCGCACTGATGAAACATCAGAGACCCCGGTAGTCTGAACCCGTAGCTGTGCGGTCCACACTTTTTGTTATGTGGCCGCACTCACTTTTGTGCGGTCCGCACTGACCCTTCTGAGACTGCTTTACTACAATTGTTATGCATTCACCTGTGGTATACAAATCTAACTGACTCGTATCCTTATGCATTGCAGACAATGGTTCGCTCACGTGGTAGAGGAGATGCATCGCAAGGGAGGGCAGAACCCTCCCGAGGCCGAGGTCGAGGTAAAAGCAACCTACCTCTAGCACTTCAAAAGGCTATAGTTAAGAAAGTTACAGTTACCAGACCTCCCGAACCCTCAGAAACTAGTGAATATGTCCCATCTGGGGAAGCTTCTGAGGGTAACTCCGTGCAATCACAACCGGAAGCCCAGTCACAATAATTTCCTGGTAGATTTCACCTAGTAGATGAGTCATCTACTTCTGCCAGTTGGTCTGAAGGTTCGAAAGAGGGTAGTCAAGATTCTGAGCCCTCTTCCTCACATGCTCCAGCTGACCCAATTAATATGGACGATGATGACAATGTCCCAGATGATGGGAGAGGGGGTGATACTGCAGTGGGAGGTTTGGAGAGATCTAAGAAACCAAAGGTATGGGAGGATAGATTTGTCAGTGCTGTCTCCTTTGCAAAGTTTAAGGAATGGTGGCCACACAGGTCGCTCACTCTTGATCGACAATTTCTGATGAAAGATTTGAACAAGCACAACCCCAATGTCCTTAGGCAATTTCAGGAGCGGAAAGGATGGAAATGGTTCACCACCAGCATCCTAGATGCAAATGAGTACCTGGTCAAGGAATTCTACGCAAATGTTGCTCACATCAAAAAGGGAACTAAAGTGACAAAAGTGCGGAACCTAAAAATCCACTTTGACGCATGTGCACTGAACAAGTATGTGGGGTTTGAGGACAGGGGCGGAGCTACAGTAGTGGGTGCGGGTTCGGGCAAACCCAGTCACTTTTTTCGGAACCCTGTATTTGAATTGAAATATTTACTAAATCTATATAAATATGCACTGTCTAACCCAGTAACAAAATGAGTCTTGGTTCAATGGTAAGGGTTGTGGGTTCGCTGGGAAAGATGGGGGTTCGATTGCCGCTCAAAGCAATGTTTTATTTTAAAATTTAGAACACACATACTTCAAATCCTAGCTCTGCCTCTATTTGAGGAAGTAGAGGCAGTCCAATACCTGGAGAAGCTGGCTATGGTGACGCAGCTCGCCCATGGCTAGCTGAGATTCTGGTAATTCGAGGGTCAGCACCTCAATGGCTCACATGAGGAGTTCCAATAGTCTGAGCCACCCTAAACTTTGAAGCAAAAGGGTGGCAAACATTCGCGTGTAGCTGCATTGACCCATGCCTTAATAAAAACATGCTTCCACTTCCCCGTGCAGTCTTGGTGGCTTCAATTAATGCGAGATATCCGATTAATGTTGGTGCCATCATGTACACCAACATCACTTTAGTTGTCCAGAAGGGTGAAAGATCCTATCAGTACCCAAACTTCCTTACAGAATATTTCAAGGATCAAGGGGTGGAGCCGAAGCATTATGATACAGAAGTGAAGGACAAGAAGCCTTTTCATGGTACCACATTCAGGGAGCTGACAACCCGAAATTCAAGGGTAAAGCTACTACCTCCACTGGCCAGTCTGAGGAGCCAGCAGTAGTGGTTAATGATTCAGCTGCCGAGCCTTCCATCGCAACCGATACTTCCACCTGGATAGCAACCATGTCACCCTTATCTTCCGGCCCGCCTTTTTTTTGATAGACTGTCAGTGCCATTACCATTTCCGGCCTCATCTACTTATCCTCAGACTGCGCTACGAGTCTCCCAAACATTGGCGAGTCTCAACAACTGGATGCAGGCAGCTACTACAAAGCTGACCGATATATCCAGTGTTGTTTCACCACAGTCCTTAGTCCCAGCAGCCCCAGCAGAGCCATAGGGACCTACATTGAAGAAGATTCTGGAGACCCAGAAGACCATTGTTGATGCTCTGGCGACGCATGGGAGGGTCATTAAGGATTTGGGCAAATAGGTCAAGAAGATGCGTGGATCCCAGGCATCAAAGAAGTCGGTAGAGAAGCTGAGCAAGGAGGTTCAAAGATTGCATCTGGTGGAGATCTTCCGTTGAACTTGGTTATGGAGCAGCCAGTCCCAGCAGCAGAGGCAGCAACCATCCATTCTGAGGAGCCGGTTGCGACAACACACACTGCTGAGGAGATGATACAGATGCTCAAAACCCTGTTGTCCCTCAACCAGGAGATGATGACATACAGTTGGAGGAGACAGAGGGTGCTGATGATCCTATGCAGACAGAGACCACATAGGGAGTTCTCTTAACTCTCTACCCCTTCCCTGTTCTTATTTTTGTTAAACATTGGGGATAATGCTTATTTTTCATTTGGGGGGTGGTCTATTTTGATTAATTAAAATTTGACATTTGGCATGTAATAACTCCAATACTATTTTTCTTTCATTCTTATTTTCCCTTTGTATGTATATATTCTCCCCATATGATGTAAATATTCATTTCCCTTATGTATATATTCATTTGACTTCGGTTTGTATATTCATTTATCTCGCCTCCCGTAGTTTACTTCATAGCTTCTTTAGTTTGCTTTTCCTTAGTAGTATAACTTTTTATTTACTTTAGTAGCTTCTTTTTAATTTGTTACCTTCTTTTTACGTTTTGAATGAACAATAAGCCTTTGGTTTTCTTAATGCCACGGTTCTTTCCAAAGGTGGATTTTGTGTGAACTGGGTGGCTTTTTCCAACGATGGATGGCGTGACAATCTTCTTAAGGGATTGAATCCATTTTCTTTTATGTTTTGACAAAATATAGTAGTAATAAAAAAAGTGTCTCGAGCTTACTTCACTTGGTACCAACACATTTACCTATGACCTTATGGTTAAAAACAAAGTTGTTGGCATAAAATAGCTCTAGTTGTGACCTTTAGACTCTTGTGTTGACTCAAACAGTCATCGAATAATTTAGTCGAGCCATTTGTGATTCTCAATATTAGCTAGGGTTGTTGTTGTCCCTCGACTCCATTCTCTTTAGCAATCCAGCAGTGTGAGAGGTGATGTATTGAATTGCAAACCCAAATTTCCGTGCCAATAGTCTAGAACTTGCCCCGAGTATTTTTCTAGGCGAAATTCTAAGTGTAGCTTGAATTGAGAAATGATTGTAGACTCTCCTTGATCCAATTTGAAATTGAAATCTTCCACAGCCTACCAATGTGATATCCCTAGTCAACCCCTTTGAACCAAAGCTTTTGTCTTTCAATAACCAAGTTACAAGCCTTTATCCGTTCTAAAATGATCCTCTCTTGGCACCCAATCTTTCCTTAGCATTTTTGAGAAACAATTGGTAAAAACATAAGTTTGGGAGAGAGACAAGGAGTTTGTAGTGATAAAAGGTACAAATAAGAGAAAGAAATGAAGAAAAGGGAAGGAAGAAAGTGAATAAAGTGACGAGTTGAAGGGAATTCAAAAGAAAATGAGGATAAAAGGCTGAAGTAAATAGAAAAGGAGAAGAATGAATGTCATGATCAAGAAAGAGTGACGTTACGTCTCTCTAGTTACCCCGAGGAAGAATAAAATGACTCAAAGAGTCGAAAAAAGTATGAGCTGAAAAGAGAAAATGGAGTACTTAAGGAAAGATCAAACCATTTTATTCCAACAAATAAGACCTTGGTCTAAAAGCTTTCATTACATCCCGCAAAAGCCCTACATGATTTCAAGTTGAGTGAGCTTATATTAGTAGTGATTTACATGAGGGGCAAGCTTATGGTACTTAGAGCCGGACTTGTGGCATTCTTTTGAGAGAGATGAGCAAACTTTTCACTATCCTTGTATCGCGTGTTGCATTCTAAAGTGAGATGTGCTAATGGAGAGTAGAGGAGGAGGAGTTTGGGATCCATAATTACCTACGCGAAAGAACGAACTTCCTTGATGAATAGAGTCAACTCTTGATGCTCTAGTGTCACATTAGAAAATTATTGCATTGTTGATAATTCATATGTGTTGTGGGTAATTGTTAGTCCCAATTGATGTGTGATTGATTCACCTTAGGCCAACTGAAATATCTCTTTTTCAAGTGGAGATGGGAATTGCCTTACTTGCTTGAGGACAAGCAAAAACTTAAGTTTGGGGGAGTTGATAAGTGAGGATTTTGACGGATTATTTACTCTCTTTTACTTGCAATTTAGCTAAAAAATGCTTAAAGGCATTCCCGGAAACTAAAAAAATGTGCTTACTTGCAGGAATATTAGGACACGAGCCAAAGAAGTCAAAATCAACTCATAAAGGAGTCAAAAGTGAACAAGAACCAAAATAGGGAAAAAAGGCAAGCAGTGCGGACCGCACAATTCTAGTGCGGCCGCAGAGGGGAGATTCAGAGAGTAGTTTTGGGCCAGGTAAAGGCATGCGGAACGCACCAAAATTATGCGGACGCAAGAGGCCAAGTGCGGCCGCATTCATTATTATGCGGTCCGCAAGGTTGAAGAATCAGAGAGGTGTGTCAAGAAGGAGTGCGGACCACAGCAGTTTTGTGCGGCCGCAACCATTTTTATGCGGACCACAGAAGCCCCCAAGTCCCAAGCCCAAGTTCCCAAGAATGCGGACCGCACGATAATTATACGGCCGCAGTAGCGCATTGTGCGGACCACACCAGAATTATGCGGTCGCACAACCATCGTAGTGGCATTTTTGTCATATATGTTTAGCTTAGTATAAATAGAACGTTTTGTCATTATAAGGGCATGTTGAGTTTTCAGAAGTGCATCTGGGTTGTTTTCTTTACTGTATTGAGTAATTTTGTACTAGATTAACTTTTTAACATTGGGTTTTCTTTGTCTAATCAATTATTATGCATTCTATCTTAATTTCTTCTTGTATTTCCTTATTTTTCATGAGTAGCTAAATCTTTAGCTAGGGTTGTGACCCAACCTTAGTATGGGTATTTGATGGGTATTGAATTTAGGGCTTGTTTTTGATTGGGTTAGTGATATTTAGCCTTGTTCATGATTGAACCCTAGAATCAATGGTTGCAAAACATTGATTCATACCTATTTGACTTGGCCTCTACTTGAGAAAGAGAGACTAAGTCTAGAAAAACTTGGCTAACAAGAAATTGGGGTGAACTCAAGAAATTAATAACCCCAATTAAAAGGTTAAACCTAGAGATAGTAATATCCGACTTGAGCTAATATCACTTGTATCATGCAAATACCCAATTGGACTTGAGAAAGCCAAATTGGGCAAAATCACTCAAACTACCGAGAGGTATAGAGTGAGTACCCGGATGTGATTGCTACATCACGACCCCAACTAATCAAATTTGCCCTGGAATTTACAACCTATTAGATAACCACCTAGGTATAAGTCACGACCCTAGTCCTTTTTAATCATTTAGAAAACTCAAAACTAAAAATATTGTCCTTAGTTTTATACTTGCAAACAATTGAGTAAAGTAGAAGTAGAACACCAATCAAGTTTGTAGAAGTGTAATTGGAGCCAAAACTTACAATTAACTTAGATATACACCTAATCCCATATTCTAACTCCCCGTGGATTCGATCCCGACCTTCGTTGGGTTTATTATTGCATCGACCGCCTCACTACTTAATTGTGGTGTGGGTTTGGCCGAGATCAGTGAGCCCAATGAAAATGTTGAACAAACTCCTAATAATAATGCAAAACATTTTTATGAACAGTTAGAGGAAGCTAGTCGTCCACAACGTGAAGGAAGTCCGCACTTTGAGCTGTCTGTTGCAATTAGATTACTAAGTATTAAATCTGATTGGAATATTTCTCAAGCGGCTATGATCTCTTTGATTAACCTTACGAGTGAACTAGTTGACCCAAATATCAACTTACCTGGTGATTTCTATAAGGCAAAGAGATTGGTTTCTAAGTTAGGACTTTCGCAGATGAGAATTGATTGTTGTGAAGATGGTTACGTGTTATATTAAAAAGATGATGCAAATTTAGAAAGTTGTAAATTCTGCGAAAAGTCTCGTTTCAAGAGGCTTTCCAGCGAAAATATGGCCGTTCTGAAGGCGATACATTATTTACCTCTTATACCTAGGTTAAAGAGGTTATATGTGCCGGTGAGTTCTGCTCCTCACATGAGATGACTCTTTAAAAATAGAAGACAACCTGGTGTTATGTGTCATCCTTCAGATGGGGAAACTGGGAAGCACTTTGATAGGACATATCCAGATTATGCTAGTGAACCAAGGAACATTCGGTTAGGTTTGTGTGCGGATGGCTTCACGCCTTTTTCTATATATGCGATACCATATTCATGCTGGCATGTCGTTCTTACACCTTATAATCTAACACCCGAGTGGTGTATGACTACTTCATATATATTTTTAAATTATATTATCCCCGATCCACGTAATCCGAAAAGTTTGATTGATCTATATTTGCAACGTTTGATTGATGAGTAAAGACAGTTATGATATGATGGTGTTGAAACATATGACATATCAACCAAGCAGAATTTCAAATTGTGTGGTAATTTAATGAGGACTATTAACAATTTTTCTGCGTATAGAATGTTGTCTGGGTGGATGACTGCTGGGAAGATAGCTTGTCCTTACTGCATGAAAAATGGTAAAGCGTTCACTTTGAAACATGGCCAAAAGCAATCATGATTTGATTGTCACTGTCAGTTCTTGCCTGATGATCATGAGTTTAGAAGGATGAAAAATGCATTCAAAAAGAATAAAGTGGAATATGATTCGCCACCTCCGATACTTTCAGGTGAGAAAATTTGGGAGAGGCTCCAGAACTTCAATAAAGTTACTGAGGCTCCACCTTCTAGATTCCTAGGATATGGTATTACTCATAATTTGATGAAACAGATATATTTTGAGAGTTGCCTTATTGCAAGGATAATCTTCTCCGACACAACCTTGATGTCATGCATATTTAGAAGAATTATTTTGATAATTTATTCAATACAGTGACAGATGTTAAAGGTAAGGCAAAAGATAACCCGAAGGCTAGAATGGACTTATAAGAATATTGCAGATGACCTGAATTATACTTGCAGACAACAAACAATGGTAAGGTGTTCAAGCCCAAATAAAGTTACACATTCACTTTGGAGGACAAATTTATGATCGAGTTACGAAATTGAAGATGCCTGAGGGTTATGCGTCGAATCTGGGAAAAAAAGTAGATATGGAGGTAGGGAAGTTGAGCCATTTGAAAAGTAATGACTGTCATGTTTTCATAGAGACCTTAGTGCATATTGCATTTTGTAGTTTGCCTAAAAGAATCCTGAAACCCATCACAGAGATTAGTTTATTTTTTAAAGACTTGTGTTCTACCACCTTAAGGGAAGAAAACCTACTTCGGATGGATCAGAACATTCGTGTAACTTCTAGGAAGATGGAAAAAATATTTCCATGTTATTTCTTTGATGTGATGGAACACCTCCCAATCCACCTTGTTCACGAGGCATGACTTGGAGGGCCTGCTCAATACAGATGGATGTATCCCTTTGAGAGGTAATATTATAAGTTTGATGTAATATTCTATTTTATTTAATTGAATGTTCTTGGCTAACATGACATTATGTAGGAAAATTGGCAAATGCAAATAATTTGTTAAGCAGAGGAATATGATTGAAAGATCTATATGTGAAGCATATCTTGCATAGGAAACTGCACATTTTTGTTCTTATTATTTTGAGAGTAACATGCCATGTTCTAGGAATAGGCCCAATAGGCACACCGTCGACTGTGTAAATGATCCATTATATCCACAAATGTCCATATTCAATCAACCAGGCCGATATTCTAAGGATGTTAGAAAGAGAAGTTTGAGTGATATGGAGTACAAGTCAGCTACAATTCATGTGTTGCTAAATTGTCCCTAAGTTATACCATATTTTGAGTAAGTATTGATTTATTAGTTATCAAAATATAAAATTTACCGTGATTACTATAACGACCCGACCGGTTATTTTGAGTATTACAACCATGTTCCACCATTTGCTGCTCAATTTATGCTTTACAGTTGTTATATCACTCGTCTGGTAACTGGTTTGGGTCCAGTGAGGTTTTGAAATGAATTGAGATACTTAGTCTCCAAGATAGAAACTTAAATTGAAAAGGTTGACCGGATGTTGACTTATGTGTAAACAACCCCGAAATAGAATTTTGATGATTTCAATAGCTCCGTACGGTGATTTTAGACTTAGGAGCGTGTCCGGAAAATTATTTGAAAGTCCGTAATTAAATTAGCCTTGAAATGGCTAAAATAGAAATTTAAGTTTGGAATTTTGACCGGGGAGTTGACTTTTTGATATCGGGGTCGGAATCCAACTCTGAAAATTGGAATAGGTCCGTTATGTCATTTATGACTTGCGTGCAAAATGTGAGGTCAATCGGACGTGATTTGATACGTTTCAATATTGAATGTAGAAGTTGGAATTTCTTAGTTTCATTAAGCTTGAATTGGGGTATGATTCGTGCTTCTAGCATTGTTTGATGTGATTTGAAGTTTCGACTAAGTTCGTATGATGTTTTAGGACTTGTTGGTATGATTTGACGGGGTCCCGGAGGGCTTGGATATATTTTTGGATCATTGGTTGAGAGACTAGTAAAGTTAAGAAATTTGGAAGTTTGACCATGGTCAATATCGGGTCAAGACGACCTATTTTCAGTGTTTTGAGTGCGCGAGCAGGTCCGTAGCGTGTTTTCTGATTGAAATTCATATATGGTTTGTGTCCGGGAGGTTCCAGATGAGTTTCGGGGTGGTTTCGGATCATTTCGGAGAAGTTTGAGTTTGCTGGTTTCTGGTGAAGTACCGTTCATTCGCAATTGCGAACATTGTTCATTGGAGGTTACTGTTCACTCGCAATTGCGAACAATTTATCGCAATTGCGATGATTTTTGGATTTTAGTGAAGTTCGCAATTGCGAACAATTTATCACAATTGCGATGATTTTGGATTTTAGTGCAGTTCGCAATTGCGATAAATCACAATTGCGAACAATTTATCGCAATTGCGAACACTGTTCATGGGATGTTACTGTCCATTCGCAAATGTGAAGTTTTTGTCCGCAAATGCGAACCTGGGCAGAAACTTAAGGATTGAAAATCTGTCATTTCTTCATTTTCGATTGGGATTTTTAGTGCTCGAATTTTGGACGATTTTAAGGATTTCTTCATGACTTCGACTGGGGTAAGTATTCTATACCCGAAAGTTATTATACTTCATGATTCTATGATTATTTTCATCAATTATTAGTGAATCAAATAAAAAAAATTGGAATTTTTACAAAATCTTTCAAAAAAGGAATTTTAAGATTTGTAGGTCGAGTTGATGTCGGAATTTGGTAAATTTGGTATGGTTGAACTCGTGGTTGAATGGGCATTCATATTTTGTAACTTTTGTTGTGTTCCGAGACGTGGGCCCCACTGACGATTTTTGAATTAAATTTCGGATTTTGTTGGAAAATTAGTATTTTCATATGGAATTAATTCTAATAATTTGTGTTGACTGAATCGAATTAGTTATGACTAGATTTGAGGCGTTTGGAGACCAATTCACGAGGCAAAGGCATAGCGGAGTAAAGAATTGCACGGCTTGAGGTAAGTAACACTTCTAAACTTGGTTCTGAGCGTAGACGAGCGTGTGGACGTGCACCATAGAAATTATTCAAGTCACAATTTCTATGGTGCACGTCCACACGCTCGTCCACTATCGTGTGCGTCACCTCCAAATAATTTATATAACACCAAATTCAGGGATTCAAATTTGGTGTTATATAAATTATTTGGAGGTGACGCACACGCTAGTGGATGAGCGTGTGGACGTGCACCATAGAAATTGTGACTTGAATACATTTTGTGAAGTTGTAAAATTAAAGAATCATGTTATTATTCACATATTCTCCACGTGTTAGGAAATTGAGTTGAGACTCGTATCAAGGATCATAAATTAGGCTACGTGCCGATATGTTGGGGCCCACAGAGTCGTGTTGTTGTTAAATTTAATTGTTTTAAAATGTATATTTTATACTCAGTCATGTTCATCCATTGTGAGGATATTTATGGGATCGAGGTTGCCTGCCTGCAACAGGCCTTACAGGCTTTATTATTATATGAATCGGGGTGGCCCGCCTGCAGCAGGTCATATCGGCTTTATATTACGCTTGGGCTGAAGGAGCCCCTCCGGAGTCTGCACCCTCCACAGTGAGCGTAGATGATTTATATACTGGATGGACTTCCTAGGGCATGAACTTGCCTTACTTATTTATATTTGTGCTGAATTTCCCTGGACATGGATCATGTCCGAACCATTTACATTTGGGGATAAATTACCCCAGTACTGGATTAGCCTTATACGGTACTTAATGACTGACTGTCAGTCGATGTATATATATATATATATATGGGATGAAATATCCCTGGGTTGGATTGCCATAAACAGTACTGAGTGACCGAATGATTAGTGATCGTGAGAACACGAAGTTTTTCCACCGAGATGTCATATTCCTCAAATTATTCAGAACTGATCTATTTTACTAGTAATGAGTTTAACTGTTGAACTTGAAAGCATGCCTATATTTTAGTACTATTATTGCTATACTGGACTATACCTGCGGAGCTCGTCACTACTTTCAGTCCAGAGGTTAGTCTTGTTACTTATTGAGTTGGTTGTACTCATACTACACTCTTCACCTCATGTGCAGATCCAGGTACTTTCGGACACGACGACTGTTAGGTCTCAGAGTGCTATCAGTTGGAGACTATCAAGGTAGCTGCCTGGCATCCGCTGACCTTGACTCTTTTTTTTCAGTTATTGTATTGTTCTATACTTTCAAACAGTGTTTTATCAATCACACTTTGTATTCATTTAGATGCTCACGTACTCAGTGATACCGGATTTTGGGAGTGTTTTATATATGTATTTGTGAGATTTTCTTCCGCTGAATTTACATATTTTGTTGTCAAACTCAAAAGATATTGTGGTTTAATGAGATTGTCGGCTTGCCTAGTATTGAGATAGGCGTCATCACGACAGGTGAGATTTTGGGTCATGACAATTACATATTGATGCAACTACTAAAACTATTTGATGTGTCACAGTTACTTTGTGGGTCAATTTTGCCATGATGTTGTATATACGTGTTTTGATACGTGGTTCAAACAGTCTGTAAGTTTATTCGGTTATGCTAACTTATGAATTTTTTTTAACACTATGTAGGTAAATAATCCAAATAATGGTGTAAATAAATTTTTGAAAGATATATCTTGGGGACCTAGGCTTCAGGTCACAACAATGTCTAAGTACGTAGTGAATGGTTATAAGTTTCATACAGAGAATTGCTCTAAAAATAAAAATAGCAACAACAACGGGGTGTGGGTTCAAGGTGGTGATGATAACCAAGTTGAAAATATTGATTATTATGGTATGGTCAAAGAAATATTACAACTAGAGTATACAGGTTGGTCATATAAGAAATTAATACTCTTTAGATGCAAGTGGTTTGACCCAAATCCAACAAGAGATACAAGAGTACACCACCAATACAACATAATTGAGGTTAATCATACGAGGGAGTATGATCGCTATGACCCTTTGATAATTGCACATAACGTTAGGTAAGTGTATTATGCTCCTTATCCATTGCGGCGGAATAAGTCCGATTGGTGGGTTGCAATCAAAACTAAGCATGTAGGTAGGTGGAAGTCGAGAATGTGTTAGATGTTGCATATCAAAACGATATCTCTAGTGTTCACCAAATAGTGGACGATCAGTTAGAAAATAATTTGGAACATCTTGAATGCATATTGGAAGAAGTTGATATAAATGAAGTAACAACTATAGAAAATGAGGACGAAGAATCAACTGATGAAATTCAAACAAGTGAGGACGAAGAATTTTCGTATGAGGAACAATATGTCGACGAGGATTAAAAAGTTTGTTTTTTAAAAGCACTCTCGTGTTATAACTAGTTTCTTATATGTTTCAATCTAAATATGTATTATATTATGCAGATGGAAGGCAAGGGCCAAGGTAACAATGGCTCTACTAGTTCTCAGGGTCGAGAAAAGTCTAGGAAGGGAAAGAGGAGGGTAGAATCTGGGGATAATAATACTCCCTCTTTTCCACCTTCTTCAGAGATGCCTATATCTTATCCTTCACCACATGACTATAATGAGCTGCCACAGCATCACGAGGCCTACACCTTCATCCAGACACTAGGTCTTCCATCACAGGGCCATAGGACTATACGTCCGACATATAGTCCAGCTGCCTCACAGACACGTGGATTGCATCCATCTGCATCACAGCCACGTGGATCGCATCCCTATATATCACAACCACATGGATCACATTCATCCATATCACAGCCACTCGGTTTACAACCATCAGTATCACAGCCACATTGATCGCATCCAGCTATGTCGCAGTCACAGGGATCGCAGCCATCTTCATCATCGACTCCATCTATTTTAGGACTTCGCCTGTGAGACCGTAGCTCTGATCCCCTACACCGTCTACACACGCCTCTGATATACATGTTGAGGATGATGATCCAGAGGCAGTGCATTATGATCGCTATAGCAGGATCATCATAGTCCCTGAGGGTAACGGGTAAGAGTTATTTGTTATTTTTGAGTTTATTATTTTATAATATTCTTACTAATATGTTTATGTGTTTTTATTGTTAAATTGTAGGTTCAGGCCGGGTAAGCAGAGTACGAAGATAATCACCAATGCGATCAAAACATTTTGTGATGGCCCTTATGCGACTTGGATTGATTTACTATACTCGCTGAAGGAGCAAATTTTCAATCAGTTTAAGGTATAAATGTTCTTTTAAGTAATTTAATAATTTATATTTATGATGTTTCCATCTAATATTTAACTTTTGAAATACAGAGCAAGTGAGTATGGGAAGACCGCTATAGCGAGGAAGTGACTGCAAATTTTCATCATAAAGCCTACAAGAGTTTGTCGGGTCATTTCTCAGATGGTAGAAAGAAGAACAAGAGGTCTGACTGGTGTCTGCAACATTTATGGAATGATTTGTTAAGGCAATGGAAGACTGAGGATTTCTTACAGAAGAGCGAAAAAGGAAAGAAAGCTCGCTCATCCGAGAAGGGAGGCTCCTTGCACACTGGGGTGCTATCAGCATCAAGACAATAAGAAGAAGATTGGTAATTGCTTATATTATTTTACTTTTCTAAGTATATCAATTCTATTTATTAACTAAATTAATTTATTTTCAGGAAAAGAAATATGGGTGTCCAATGAGCCATGATGAGCTATTCAATGAGACGCATATTTTAAAGAAGAAGAAAGAGGGGGATGGAGATAGGTGGGTCGAGGAACAGGCAGAGACTGCATATGTAAGCTTTCAATTTTTTTAAGTGTTATAATTTACTTTTATAAGAATTTTTAAATACTAATTTAATTTATAATAATGTAGGGTCACTACCAAAGTAATGTGGAGGAATTTATTCGTAGTTAGCCAGTTGGCGAATCGGGCAAGCCAACCCAACCTTCGGACGAGGATGCTGAAAGAATATTGTTGGAGGCTGTTGGCGGTCCAAAAAGGGGAAAGGTATACGATCTTCCTGAGAAAAAATTCCATCGTTATAAGTGTGGAATGAAAGGAATAGGGACTTCCTCACAGGGCGAGGAACTTAATAGGGAGAGCCTCTCGGTTATGCAAGAGACAGTGACAAAGCTTACATCCGAGTTAGAAGCGGCCAAGGAAAGAGAAAGGCTTAGAGATGCTCAATTCCTTAGTATGCAAGCTCAGATTAGAACTCTCCTTTCTACTGGAGTTTTTTCATTGCACCGGTCTCGTGAGTCATTGCCAGAGGCTCGGCCTCCACGTGATCGTTCCTCCCGTCCTCCCCGTGATCGTTCCTCCCGTCCGATCCGTGATCATTATTTCCGTCCTTCACAAGACCGTTCTCTATACCGTCTTGTATATGAAAGTTCACCAGATGATGATGATGTTGTAGAAAACACCACTTGACCAATACTTTGATATACTTTGAACTAGACTAATAGAACTAGTTTTGAATTGATTGAACAATTTTGAACTTGTTGTAATTACTTAGTTTTTGCTTGGTTTTGGATTGTGATGTTTAATTGAACTTTAATTTATTAGTTTTAAAGTATTAATTGGATGTTTGGTTGTTGTTGTTGGATGTTTGGTTGGATTTGTAGTGAATTAGGGGTTGTATGTAGTGAATTGGTGGTTATGATATGTGAATTGGGGGTATTGGTATACTCTTTTTTATTTGGCAGGTGGTGTAGCTACCAAAACAAGCATTTTTTGCCAAAATTAATCCCAGAAAACCGACCAACCCTGGTCGGTATCTAATAAAAAAAATTTAAATTATAAATTACCGACCAATATTGGTCGATTAATGCACATTTATTTCCCAAAAATTCAACATTACCGACCAAAGTTGATCTGTAAGTTGCCTGCCCTGTCCAGTTTACCGACCAATGTTGGTCGTTATTTTTAAATTTTAATTATTTATAAAAAAAAGTTTCAATACTGACCAAAATTAGTCGGTAAGCAAAATTAATAAATTTAATACATCGATCAAGTTTGGTCGATAAAATTAAATTATTAAAATAACATTCCGACCTATGTTGGTCGGTAAGTTAATTAAATTGTCAAATGGTCGTGTAGAGCATACCGACCAATGTTGGTCGGTAAATTCCACCGACTTTTGTCGGTATGCCCTTCCGACCTTCAAAAGACCGACCACGCGTTAATGGTCGCATTTTGGACTGTTATTAGTTATTACCGACCTTTGTTGGTCGATTTTTATGGACGGATTTTTCCGGATTTCTAGTAGTAGCCGCTGCAAGGCTGGCTAATCGTATGTAGCAGGCTTGAATACCCCTGGTTCTGGAAGTCACATGAGTCCGAACGCTATGCTGAATGTGCGACCGAGATTGCATTACATAGGTACCTCTACAGGTGAGGAGTCGGTTGGTCCTAGAAACGGCAGCAGTGGCGCGAAGAACGGCGATTCCCCTCTTTCCATCGAAGTAGGGAGGACCTCCTTCCCCATCATTCCGACCTATTATTGTAGGGGTGGCAAAACTAACCCAAACTCATATGACCCGCCCAATCAGTCCAAGTTTTAATGGGTTTGGGCTGGAATATTTTTGAAGATGGGCTGTTTTGGGCTAGCTTGAGTTAACCCATCACAAATCATCAGCCCAAATGGACCCACGATGATGCCCAATATTGACCTAGAAAAATGCTCAATCTTAGAATTCTACCTTGACCCATGTTATATCTTCAATCTCTTGCTCAGTAATTTGTTTCCCATTCTCAAGCACTTGGTAATTAGTAATTTTTTATTCTCTTTATCCAAATTTATATATATTTTTCTTTTATGAAATACTTTTTTTATTCTATTCACCAAAAAAGTGAGACTGGTACATTAAATTAGATATATATATACTTTTATAATAACTACTGACTCTAGTAGGAGACTCGTAAAGTCTTGATTTAGGTCCGCAAAATTTTTAATAATGAATTTTATAATTTTATTTCAAATTAGACAATCTTAATGTTTGTAGAAAAAATTAAAAATTACAAAAAATTTGTAAAAAAAGAAACAAAGATGTCTGCTCTTTAATAGTAAAAATATTTTTAAAACTTTAAATTAAATTACTTAAATCTTCATATTTGTAAATATATTTTTTACAATAATATCAAAGGTAACATATTGCAAATACATGTCTAACATCTCATTTATTTAAATTATCCTTTTCCAATATAAATAATAATATTATTATGTGAAGCTAAAAATTTTATGTTATTTAAGAATATATACTATAAACAACAAGTATGAAAATAATTGCAAGACTAATTCTTTTGCATATATGTGTATATACGTACTAATAAAAAAAGTATAAGTCCTTTTATTAAAATTGGGCTTTAGGCCACTAATTTTATGAAGTCGCCCTTGAATTGAGGGTAGTTGGATCATCGTGCGAGGCGATTATTAGTGGGTGCCCTTACTTTAGGGTTGAAAGAGGCAGACACCACTTTCGTACGGTTTGATGCCGGAAGAAGAGAGTTTCACGAATTGTTCTTGCCCATACCATCAAATGTTAATGTTCCAAGACACTTGTTTAAGATGGATGGGGTGTGAGTGTTGGCTGCATCATATCAGAATTAAAGAAAGTCCCTATTCTGCAAATTTGGCATCGCCGACGAAAGGAGTGGACAAATAATATAATTGTGGAAATAAAAGGCGTTGGTAGAATTATTGGTTGTAAAAAGAATTGGCTAGTTGATTTTAATGAAAAAGCTACAAGTGGTGGCAGTTGATCTTCGGTCCAAGAAGAAACAGAGATTGAACTTACAGAATGATTATTTGCATTATACATGGTTTGTCTTTCGTCCCAGTATCATTAATGTGCGAGATATGGGATCCGTAAGTTAAATCCATATGTTTCTTTACAATTTGTTTGGATCATTATTTTTTAAGCAATAAAAGTTACAAATTAACTAAGCATTTGAAGTTAGTTAAAGTATGTCATGAACATAATTAGATTTCAGAGGCTTAATATTTGAATACGAAACCTACAAAGAACAATTATATTAAGTTAGTCAAATGTTATTTTCAATTATTTTTATTTTATGAGTTGCAAACATATTAATTGGTCTTTTTGTGTATGTTTCTTTCTGCCATTTTAGTTAATCTATTATTAGCAATGCTTTGTGATGATACTGACTAGCAGAGAAAAATATACTATCAAAAGATTATCGCAAGAAAATGCAGTCCCAAATTAAATTAGGAATGAACTTTTATAACCTGCATATTGTAATATTAAGGTCAATATTTAGACATATAACAAGAGATGTAAAAATAAAGGGAATATAATTGGCTCCACAAATAAGAATAAAGTACATTCTAGACATTTATCACAAACTTGTGTTACCCCGTAATAAAGTCGTCAGTTGAGAATACAAGTAGATAAAAAAAACTTGAACAAACTAATAACAATATGAATGTTGTGCACGGGGCGTGACTGAATCTTGGAAGAACAATGATATTTAATCTGTCTTTAAATCCTAAAAAGGTAGAGCTAGTGGATAGTACAAACGAGGAGGAAAAAAAGACTTATCGAGAGTGTTACAGAAAGGCAAAGAAAGAGGTAAAGTTAGCGGTTACGACGGCTAACAATGCGGCGTTTGCTCGTTTGTATGAGGATCTCGGGAGCAAAGGGTGGGGACAAGAAATTGTACTGGTTGGCCAGGTGAGGAAGAGGAAGGCCCGTGATTTAGACCAAGTCAAGTGCATCAAGGACGAGGATGGAAAAGTATTGATGGACGAGGCACTTATTAGAAGAAGGCGACAGACATACATCCATAAACTGTTGAACGAGGAGGGGGATATAAGCATTGTGCTGGGTGAGTTGGAGCACTCCGAGAGTCGGCGGGATTTTGGGTATTGTAGTCGGATTAAGGTAGAGGAGGTGGAAGGGGTGATGCGTAAGATGTGCAGGGGCAGAACGACGGGGCCAGACGAAATTCCGGTAGAATTCTGAAAGAGCGTGAGGCGAGCAGGCTTGGAGTGGCTCACTGGGCTATTTAATATTATTTTTAGGACGAAGAAGATGCCCAAAAAATGAAGGTGGAGTACGATGGTTCCGTTGTACAAGAATTAGGGTGATATGTAAAATTGCAACAATTATAGGGGTATCAACCTGTTGACTCACACTATGAAGGTTTGGGAGAGGGTGGTAGAGGCAAGGGTGAGGAGGTGCGTATCTATTTTTGAGAATCAGTTTGGATTCATGCCGGGGCGTTCGACTACAGAAGCGATTCATTTGGTAAGGAGATTAGTAGAACTGTACAGGGAGAGGAAGAAGGACTTGCATATGATGTTTATTAACCTTGAGAAAGCATATGATAAAGTCCCGAGGGAGATCCTGTGGAGGTATTAGGAGGCTAGCGGTGTTCTGGTAGCGTATATTAGGATGATTAAAGATATGTATGATGGTGCTAAGACTCGGGTGAGGACTGTGGGTGGTGACTCAAAGCATTTTCCTGTTATGATGAGGTTGCACCAGGGATCGGCTCTTAGCCCATTTTTATTTGCTTTGGCGATGGATGTACTGTCGCGACACATCCGGGGGAAGGGGGGTGCCTTGGTGCATCCTATTTGCCAATGATATAGTGTTGATTGACGAGACGCGAAGCGGAGTTAACGCGAGGTTGGAGGTTTGGAGACAAACCTTAGATTCTAAAGGTTTCAAGTTGAGCAGAACCAAAATAGAATACTTAGAGTATAAATTTAGTGACAGGACCCATGAAGCAGACGTAGAGGTAAAGCTTGATGCTCAAGTTATCCCCAAAAGAGCTAGTTTAAGTATCTCGGGTCTATTATCTAAGGTAACAGGGAGATTGACGAAGATGTCGCACATCGCATCGGAGCGGGATGGATGAAATTCAGGTTCGCTTCCTGTATTTTATGTGATAAGAATATGCCGCCAAGACTTAAGGGTAAGTTTTATAGAGTGGTGGTTCGACCGACTATGCTGTATGGGGATGAGTGTTGGTCAGTCAAGAACTCCCACCTGCAGAAGATGAAAGTAGCACAGATGAGGATGCTGAGATGGATGTGTGGGTGTACCAGAAGAGATAAGATTAATAATGAAGCTATCCGGGACAGAGTGAGAGTAGCCTCCGTGGAGGACAAGATGCGGGAGTCGAGACTGAGATAGTTCAGACATGTTAAAAGAAGAAGCATTGATGCTCCTGTTAGGAGGTGTGAGAGGTTGGCCATGGAGAGTTTGAGAAGAGGTCGAGGTAGGCCTAAGAAGTACTGGGGAGAGATGCTTAGATAGGACATGGCGCTGCTTCAGCTCACTGAGAACATGACCCTTGATAGGAGGGTGTGGAGGTCGAGGATTAGGGTAGAAGGTTAGTGGGTAGTTTTTTAGTTGCTCACCGATAGTCTTAGTAGCACGCATGTCCCTTCATATTCTTAGATTTTTATTGCGTTATGTAGTTTTGTTCGTCTCACGTATTGTATTCTCTGTTGCTATTATTTGGTACTACTTATCCTTTATCTCCCTTTTTTTCTTCTCTCTTCCTTTCTTGCTTTTCTTCTCCTCCTCCTCCTCCTCCTTCTTCTTCTTCTTCTTTTTCTTCTTCTTCTTCTTCTCCTCGCCCTTTCCAAGCCGAGAGTCTATTGAAAATAGCATCTTTACCTGCATTAGGTAGGGGTGAGGTCTGCGTACAAATTACCTTTCCAAGACCCCACTTGTTGGGAACATACTGGGTTTGTTGTTATTGTTGTTGTTGTTCAAATCCTAAAAAAAGAAATGATATTTCAGTCAGTTCTCATAATTGACTAAACCTTAGCATTCTAATATTAAGAGAAATATACGCACACAAAAACAAAGAATCTAAGTCAACAGAGGAGCTACACATGAGCAAAACTTTCTTTTTGATGGAGTTTTAGTTGTTTGGATATGAGTCTTGCGCACTTGATCAAGTGTTCATGGCACGGACTTTGAATAAGTAGCTCAAAGAAATACATTAATCCCTATGGACTTTTGAAGGGGCCATATATAAAAAGTGCTCTTGCAGTAAATCTGATCTTACTTGTGTTCACTTGCAGTGATAGTAACAGCTTGTTTGGATGGTTGTTTCATGTCGTTTCATAATGTATCGTATTGTATTGTATCATTTGATATTACAATGTTTGGATAGATTGTATCATTTGCTATTGTTTCATGATATCATGCACCAACAATATGAAGAATAAATTTGTAATATCATAAAGAAAAATTATGATTCGGGATAAATTTATTATATAAAAAGGTAGGGTAAATGATAAAATAAAATTATTTAATAATAGCGAAGGGTGAGATGAGAGAAAAAGATAAGATAACGACACAACCACACCAAATCGGCCGTTACATAAAGTGACACATTTCGTCGTTACGTAACGACGGATTTAACGATACGATACAATAAAATTTAAGTAACAACCAAAATAAACATCGTATTTAAAGTAACAATACGATACAATACAATATATAACGACCATCAAACAAGTTGTAAGCATCTCCAATAGTTTGGCATCCAATGTTAAATTCTGATACTCAAAATCTGAAAAGGCAGAAGATAAGAAGATGGGAGACGAGAGAGCTATTGATAATCAGAGTTTTATTTTAATGACAAGTAAACACAAGATATAAATATATAATTATGGATATCAATTAATTAGGAGAAGAGGAAGAGACTCAATGAGATAATTATTATTTATGACTATATGATATTTTTGTACTTTTGTACACGAATCTAGTAAAGAGCTTTGACTAAACCGTATTGCATTTAAGATAAAAATTGAAAAGTCTAATTAAGAGAAAATGAAGAAAATAGAATATGGAATGGTAAACGTTAGCTCTAATAGATACACGTGTGACCAGTACTTGAAGAGACCCAACACTATTATTGATTAATTGTTATTATTTATTATGAAGTAATTTACCTTTTTGTTATTTTATAGAAAGTAAGTTACATTTTTGTACAAGAATTTTATGTAGAGCTGTATTTAATAGGGACAAAACTGTAACCCATTTTTATGAATATTTTGATAATTTAACTTTAGCTATAAGGGCTTCCTACTTTTAGTATAATACTAGTCTTTAAGACGTGAGGTGCACGCGTGTCTTTTTCTGCACTAACTTCATGGTATACGTTATCTCACAAATACAAGCCCTTAGACAACACGTCAGCATAAAATGAATTGGTCTAACAGATAAATAGATTTACCTGTTAAAATGGTGTTGAGCAAAATATACCACAATAGTTATTTATGGGAGAGAACTTCTAACAGGGACTGTCTTTTTCGTTTTCTTAAGCCGGTGGTCTATCGGAAACAGTATCTTTACTCCAAGGGGATAAGAATAAGGTCTGCGTACACACTATCCTCCCTAGACCCCTTACTTTTGAGATTTTGCTGGATGGTTGTTGTTGTAACTTCTGACAAGGACAAGGAAAAAAGAGATTAATAAGTGATTTAACACTTGATTGTGCTTTTATATAGTGCAACAAAAATCTGAAAAGGCCACATTTAAATGTTATAATCGTTAGAAACTCAAAAGGCAAAACAATTAAAGCAAAAATATGAAAAGGCCACAACGTAACTAATAAAAGTTTCACCACTGCAGCTTCCCTGGGAGATGAAACAATCCTCCATTAGTCCGATTCAATGTAGCCAAAATTATCATTTAATAGAAGTAATTTTTTATGTGAAGGGCAAAATTGTCATTCAATTTTTTAGGGTTATCTTCGTCTTTCAAACTTATAATATATATATATATATATTGATATGATGATATGATATGATATGATGATATGATGATTGGGGACACACAACTAGATGAACAAATATTTATAAGTGTTATATCTTATATTCTCATTTTAAATATTATTATATTCTCTATTTGAAACGTATAAAAAATATTCAACTTTTACTCAATGATTAACACACAAAAATTCAATTATTCTGTTAACATTTTTTTTTTATTTTACATAACATATAAGTCAATTTGCTAAAAGGACTTTAATATGTAAATATTGACTATGAATAAACAAAACCTGGAAAACTTTCAACCAAAGAAGATAAACCAGAAACTTTCAACCAAAGAAGATAAACCAGAAACTTCTAAACTTTCATGCAATATAATTCACAACGTATCGTTATTTCAGTCAAAGGAGATTATTTATGAATATATTTTTAACTTTTTTTAAAAAATATTGAATTTTAACTTGTTTAAAAGTTGAGAATATTGGAAATATTGGGTTAAGTTGGGCGGCTTGGGTTACGACCCATTGTTTAGGTAAAAATAGCACGGGCTAGCCAGTTTTCGGACTAGTCATTCAAAAATAGCCAGCGTTTGTAAAATTATTGAAAAATAGTCACTATTTTGCTGCAACACGGAAAGTTCCAGCATAATATACTGAAGATCGGTGCACCTGTGTATGAACTTCCAGCATATTATGCTGGAACTCAACACGCGAAAAGTTCTAGCATAATATAGTGGATATTGGAGCACCTGTGTATGAACTTCCAGCATATTATGCTTGACCGGTATATTATACTGGAAGTCCAGTATATTATGCTGGAAGTCCAGTATATTATGCTGGAAGTCCAGTATATTATACTGGAACTTCGAGTATACTTATGCTGGAACTCCAGTATAATATACTGGAGTTTATTCCAGTATAATATACTGGAGTTCATTCCAGTATAATATACTGGAATTCCAATATATTATGCTGGAGTATTTTCCGGATTTGAACAGTGTTTTCGTTCAGATTTATCTTTACATGAAAAGTGATTAAATTTCTATTACTTTTGAAACTGTGGCTATTTTTGAATGACCACTTGTAAATCTGACTATTGTTGAATTTCTCTCATTGTTTAGCTCATCTTAACTTAGCCCATCTTGACCCAAATGAACTTTGGGCAGGGTTGTGCATTAGCCTATTTATTTAAGGAATTTTTACATTCCTATACACTATTTGAAACTTTATTACCCTCCCTACTCAAGTTTTAATTTAATTACATCCTATATACAAATTTACCAATTATATACACTTTAGGAATTAAATGAGTATCCCTTTATATTAGGAATCAATTATTTCTCATCCTTATTCTCTCTCCCCCTCTCTCTCTCTCTCTCTCTCTCTCTCTCTCTCTCCTGCACTCTCTTTCTCTATGTCTCTCTCTATCTCTCAATCCTTAATTCCAGTAATGTAGAGTAAAGGAAAAGAGAGCAACAATTCCATGCTTATTGAAATTCCAGTAATATAGAGCTGAAGGTGTTGCTTAATTGGTGTTCAAATTCGTATAATGTTGCACAATTAGTGTTCAAGTTCCAGTAATGTTGCACAATTAGTGTTCAAATTGAAATTGTCAATCAATAAATTTTGAAGGTGTTTGACTCTCCACCATTGACAACCATTAAAAAGCTTTGAAGCTTTGAATTCGAATTTGGGTTTTCAAAAACCATTAGTATTTGTTTGGATTGGGTGNGGCTAGCCAGTTTTCGGACTAGTCATTCAAAAATAGCCAGCGTTTGTAAAATTATTGAAAAATAGTCACTATTTTGCTGCAACACGGAAAGTTCCAGCATAATATACTGAAGATCGGTGCACCTGTGTATGAACTTCCAGCATATTATGCTGGAACTCAACACGCGAAAAGTTCTAGCATAATATAGTGGATATTGGAGCACCTGTGTATGAACTTCCAGCATATTATGCTTGACCGGTATATTATACTGGAAGTCCAGTATATTATGCTGGAAGTCCAGTATATTATGCTGGAAGTCCAGTATATTATACTGGAACTTCGAGTATACTTATGCTGGAACTCCAGTATAATATACTGGAGTTTATTCCAGTATAATATACTGGAGTTCATTCCAGTATAATATACTGGAATTCCAATATATTATGCTGGAGTATTTTCCGGATTTGAACAGTGTTTTCGTTCAGATTTATCTTTACATGAAAAGTGATTAAATTTCTATTACTTTTGAAACTGTGGCTATTTTTGAATGACCACTTGTAAATCTGACTATTGTTGAATTTCTCTCATTGTTTAGCTCATCTTAACTTAGCCCATCTTGACCCAAATGAACTTTGGGCAGGGTTGTGCATTAGCCTATTTATTTAAGGAATTTTTACATTCCTATACACTATTTGAAACTTTATTACCCTCCCTACTCAAGTTTTAATTTAATTACATCCTATATACAAATTTACCAATTATATACACTTTAGGAATTAAATGAGTATCCCTTTATATTAGGAATCAATTATTTCTCATCCTTATTCTCTCTCCCCCTCTCTCTCTCTCTCTCTCTCTCTCTCTCTCCTGCACTCTCTTTCTCTATGTCTCTCTCTATCTCTCAATCCTTAATTCCAGTAATGTAGAGTAAAGGAAAAGAGAGCAACAATTCCATGCTTATTGAAATTCCAGTAATATAGAGCTGAAGGTGTTGCTTAATTGGTGTTCAAATTCGTATAATGTTGCACAATTAGTGTTCAAGTTCCAGTAATGTTGCACAATTAGTGTTCAAATTGAAATTGTCAATCAATAAATTTTGAAGGTGTTTGACTCTCCACCATTGACAACCATTAAAAAGCTTTGAAGCTTTGAATTCGAATTTGGGTTTTCAAAAACCATTAGTATTTGTTTGGATTGGGTGTTGTTGCAAACAATTGGGAATATTGTTTGGAGTTTATATCTCAATTTTGAGGGTGTTTTGGTGAAGATTAGACTTGATTTTGGCTTAATTTCAGATTGAAAGAAGAAGAAGAAGAAGAAGAAGAAGAAGAAGAAGAAGAAGAAGAAGAAGAAGACATGACATACATTATACTTACTAAATTGTAGTAAAGTTGTAGTAAAATTGTAGAAAAATTATATTCTGTTGTTTATATATATTTTTTTATTTAAATATTGTATGATAGTTGAACAATATTATTTAAAAATTATCTTTAAGTTGTATGATATAGTAGTTGTATATAACTGGGTAGAAATAATATATGAAAGTTATAGATAAGTTGTAGATAAGTTGTATAATATATAGTTAATTGTATGAAATTGATTTTTACTATGTATAAATCAGATACAAAATATACAAAAGACATATTGTATAAAATTTGTATAAAAATTGTAGTTAAGTAGTATGATATTGTAGTTGTATATAACTGGGTAGAAATAATGTATGAAAGTTGTAGATAAGTTGTATAATATATAATTAGTTGTATGAAATTTATTTTTACTATGTATAAATCAGATACAAAATATACAAAAGACATAGTATAAAATTTGTATTTAAGTTGTATGATATTGTAGTTGTATTTAACGGGGTAGAAATAATGTATGAAAGTTGTAGATAAGTTATAGTGTTACAGGCAATTCAAAGCACCACCCATGACTTTCTGGTAGCAACTTGAATCACTTCCATTTGAAGAGATTTTACTGGCCAATGTGCATACTCGGTGCATTGAGTTTCATACACTATCTATAATGCGCTACAAAGAACAAGTACAGATCAGTAAGTTCTACTAAGTAAAATGTGTAACTAAATTCAATGATTAATATGTGTAAGTTTATTGGACGTTGTTTATGTTATTGTATCTGATTTGTTGATTTTAGAGTAGATCTAAGCTTTAGCTACACTTTTTGATTGACTTTTCAATTATCGCGATTTACTGGTCAAGTGTTAAAAATTACTATTGAAAACCTAAATTACGCCGTTTAGTTGGTTTTGTTGTTCCGGTATAAACAAAAGAAAGAAAATGCTTAGGAACGGATCGTTTAATAGTTGAAGACGTTGAAGGACTAGAGTCTAAATATCGTAGGATCTGTGATTGTTCAATTTTGCTAATCTGCTCATAGAGAATATCGAAAATATTTAGGGAAGAAGAGCCACTTTTTATTTGTAGAGTTGTTAGTAATGGAGCTAGCTTTGTCAGTGATAATTTTGTGTCACATCTGGCAATTTCTATCACACTTAAACTTTGTTTGGAGAGAAAGGGGTTAGAGGAGAGAAAAAAGAAAAATGGTGCAACTAAATCCCTTGATTGAATGCACAAACAATAGATTAGGAGTCTTTTAAGGTGGATTGTATATATTTTATAACTAAAATGTGTTTAGGTCGGGTAAATACCAAAACATGAACATTTTTCGTAATAAAGTTTTAAATAGTGTATAGAAATGAAAAAATCCCCTTTATTTAATCAACTCATCTTGACCCGTCCAACTTCAGCCCAAACAACCCATTTGCCACCCCTATAATGATAGGGATTTTACTGATGCTGAGCTGCAGCAAAAGAATAAGGCACTCAAGTTCAGACGTATCTGTTTGGTCACTATATTCTCTATAATGCTTTTCAAAAAAAAAAAAATCAAAGACAACTATGTTTTCTCTTGTAATTTTTATCCTTTTAAAGATCCCTATACTTATTAGTATCTCAGCTAAATTAGTTGTTGGCATACCTATATTAGGTCAAGAGATGTTCAGGACTCTTTTTAGTCTGGCTATAGATTCGCATTCAGCATAAAAATAGAGTAAAGTTAAAGAACTACTACTAAGTGTTGTTGTCCTTTTCTTGTTTTCAGATTCATGGACAAGCTGTATTCTTGATCCAAACATATTCCCGGAAAGAATCTAAAGAATAAAGGAGTCCTTATTGGCACACATGGTATAGGTCAATCTCCCAGTTAGTTACAGCAGTAGTTGGTAAGCAATTATATTCATGTCAGGGATTTCAATGAAAATGTTCCCGCCGGGCAATATAGCAAGCAATGACAAGGAATTTTGAAGTGGTTTTAGCCCAGCTGAGACGTCATGAAATGGTGGAAGGCAAGCGGAGAAACCAGTTAAAATACAAACTATATAGTGCTTAAAATGTCTGTATATTTCCATTTGCCATCTTGAACTCATATTCACACCAACCTGTTTGGCCAAGCTTCTCAAGAGGCTAAAAATAAAAAAAAATTCAAAAACACTTTTTTTTTCCTAACTTAGGTGTTTGGCAAATTTTTTTTTGGGAAAAAAGTGCTTTTGGAAAGAAGCAGAAACAGCTTCGGAGAAGCAGAAAAAAGTAGCTTCTTTTCAAGTTTTGACTTTTCTTCTTACCAAAAATACCATTAACAAAATATAATATATACCAAAATAATCGTTAAACCTAATACTTAGAATATTAATGTATAAATATTTCTTATTATTTTTAGGATAGCTTTCTAATATATAACGACTTTAGGTGTGAATTTATATTTGTTGAATGATTTTTAATATATTAACTTATATTAAAAAAATTAAGTACTTTTAAATTTTATTTTTATATTTTACTTAAATAAAATAAAAAAATTTAATTATTGCTTGTAATAACAAATTTTTAAGATTATTTATTTACTTATAATATTAACTATTAAGTAAATCTATTCAAGTCCTTATTCGTAATTTGATACTTAAAAACACTTTCTGAAAAACTTGGCCAAACACAAATTATTGCTCAAAAGTGCTTTTCAGAATAATTGGTCAAACACAAACTGGTTCTCTCCAAAAGTATTTTTTTCAAAAGCACTTCTGATTTCTCCAGCTTGGCCAAGCAAGCTATGACTTAGAGACCATTGCAAAAAGTAAAAACGTAATGTATGAACTGTCTTTTCCATCGGTATGAATTGTCTAGCTACGAAAGCATTCAATTGAAATGACAATATTCAAATTTAAGAAATAAGCAATGCTAATGGACTATGTTTTATTACGGTTAATGTTGTGTTGGCAAAAACTAGTACAACTCACACTGAAAACAAAAGGTATCACATGATAAAACATAGAAAACAACGCTCAACAGTTGCAATGAAACCTTATTCCAAGATACCCTCCACTAGTAGCTGAGAATCTTAACGGCACATGAGTAATTAACCCTGGAGGCCGATGATACCTGACAAGAGTCACAATACCCACATGTTACCAGAATGGCCAATATGATTCTCTATTTTCATTCCTCAACAAAGCAGATGATTCAAAGTTGCCCAATTGAAAGCACATTGGCTAACGTTAAACTTAAATTTGAAAGCAAAAGAATCTTTTATGCTTCTATTTTGCTTGTTCATGGTTATCCCATGACTAGGCACACATCGCCAACAACTTTCCTCTAAATTATTTGCAACACTTATGAAAAACAACTAGCCTAAAAGAATCATTTGGTAAAACACAGATTGAACTAATGACTATAGCTAACAATCAACAGTTGATCAATGTAACCACGAAGCATAACTGAAATGACTAAAAGCAAATGAGCCACATAGAGAACGAATAAAGTTCCAGAAGGTAAGTGACGTTAGACAATTAATACTTACCACAAGCAACCCTTCCACCAGCATTTCCAGTGGCTTTACTGAGTTCGTGTCCTCCTAAAACAGCACAAAAGCAAATTTTATGTCAAATTAAGTAAAAGTGAGTAATAAATATGTTACGAAAAGTACACTATATTTCAACCCTATCATCTTTTTATTCCATGAAAGGGTTTTTGATGCTCCTACACCAGGCACCAGGTTCTTTTGCGTGCAAATACTGAGCTTCGTACCAAAATACAGCAAAAAAGGTCCATAATCCTCATCTCATGAAATCATCATATGGCCATTTTGTTCATTTGCAACTATAGTCAACTTCCCTACCTTCTATTTTCTAAAACAAGTTGATATTTGGTAATCCTGACCATCCTCTTCGAATATTTGCATGTCACCTCACACTTTGCAAACTGGGGGACAGTTTCCTTTCTCCAACCACGCTGAGTATACAAACACATCAAAAGGAAAAAAAAAGTTTTGTTTAACCTATGGGTACTAGTCCAGCCTCAATCACCAATTGTTTAGTTAGCAATTTTAGAGGGATAAAACAAAAGCCTCGCAACGACTAAACTAGAGGCAAAAAGAGAAGTCAATAACTTATCATTGTAATATATTCTCTCGTCCACCTTTCGAATATTTGCATGTCACCTCACACTTTGCAAACTGGGGGACAGTTTCCTTTCTCCAACCACGCTGAGTATACAAACACATTAAAAGGAAAAAAAAACTTTTGTTTAACCTATGGGTACTAGTCCAGCCTCAATCACCAATTGTTTAGTTAGCAATTTTAGAGGGATAAAACAAAAGCCTCGCAACGACTAAACTAGAGGCAAAAAGAGAAGTCAATAACTTATCATTGTAATATATTCTCTCAGTCCACCTTTCGAATATTTGCATGTCACCTCACACTTTGCAAACTGGGGGACAGTTTCCTTTCTCCAACCATGCTGAGTATACAAACACATTAAAAGGAAAAAAACACTTTTGTTTAACCTATGGGTACTAGTCCAGCCTCAATCACCAATTGTTTAGTTAGCAATTTTAGAGGGATAAAACAAAAGCCTCGCAACGACTAAACTAGAGGCAAAAAGAGAAGTCAATAACTTATCATTGTAATATATTCTCTCAGTCCACCTTTCTTTCAAGCTACTAGAAGTCCCAGTTTCCGGCTAAAATCAATTTACATCAATCAGCAATGTCAGACAAAACTCATCCCTCTCGTTCTCTAATCAGATCATCTCTCTTTGCATCACTGTCGAATTAATCAGAATTTGTTCTCTTGACTGCATTCAAGTAACTAGGTTTTTGTACTATATAGACAAGGGGAGAGAGAGGGAGAGGGAGACATGGTTAAATGGTAACCAAAACAAGTAACATGGAAAAAGAATTTCTAGAGCAACGTCCAAAAAGAAACTTAAGAATTGGGTTTGGCAGTTAGTATCTTAGCAATCTGACCCACTTATCTCCATCCACCCCACATCGCATGGACACAGTCCATAAGCTGTCCTATTTCCAGATTTAAGTTCAAAATAAAACTTGGATAACAGCAATTCATCCCTGAACCCAAGGCTTTGGACTAGTGGTAAGAGCGCAATACATGATGTGTGGGTTAGGCGCACATCACGGGGATGAACTCTGCATATGCAAAGGCCTGATATTTGAATGAAGATGGATAGAGGGCAGGCCGATTAACCACTGAATTACAAATCATGTGCCACCTGCCCTCAGGGATTTCTTTGTCATTACAAAAATAAAGTAACACCAATCCATTCCAAGAGGGTATATATAGAGATCGCACCCTAATTCTTTGAGGAGATTGAACATCACGTAGAAATGCAAACCTCCCACTTAATTTTCGAGACAGCAATTACCTGGCTTTCTATTTCTACTCAATAAACAGAGCGGCAAATCCATCGAAGGAAGAAAAAGATGAAATCTTATGGATCGTGGGGAGATGTGGAAAAGATAAAAGTGGATCCTTACTAGTGTGGTCATGGTTAGATCGGAGCCCTTTTTTTTCACTTTGCCTAGTCTTCTTTAAATGAACCTTCATCATTTTCTTCAAAATTAACCTAGAACATATCACACAAACAATCACATTTGGACTTCTTTTCTCAGATCTGTAATATTTTCAATAACTACACCGAATCTTCTAAATTGACCCATTAAGAAAAACATGACGTAAAAGTTTAGGTAAAATCATGTGTCAAGCACTACGGACTAGAGTTGAAGGTTGGCCGCAATCTTAAATCAAAAGCTGAATATCAAGGTCATATTTGTCTCTTACTTCTTCAGTCTCTTTTGTCTTCCACATTTCTCTTATACTAAATAAAAGTATGCCATACTAGCTCATTATAAGTATTAGATGCTGGAGTTGGGGAACTGACCCTTTCCAAGATCATCAGGATCAGCATGAACAACCACAGCTCTTCCAATGATGGATTGTGGACCAGCAAGAGGAATCTGCAAAAGTACGGGTTGCTTATCAATTCAGAAACAAACTGTAGAACAAGATTAAAGCTTAGAATTCAACAAAGAAATTTACCTGCTTGTCGGTAATAGTAAAAGAGGCAGTACCTGAAATTTTTTGCAACGATTGCATCATTAGCAATGCTAACTAATTTGAAACAGGATTTTTGTGTGTGTGTGTGTGTGTGTGTGTGTTTGCTAATGTTTTATTAACCTATCTATCCTATTTTATGTAATATTTTACTTTACTATTACTTTACTACACTACATAAAGTGGAGGTTTAACTGCCTCCGGTTAAAAAGAGCTTTTCACTCTACACAAAAATTATCTTATTACTACGGTTAATTTTGAGTTCTAAAACGCTATTTACGGAGGCTTTGGAAAATGTATTACGACGGTTTTAACACCACCGCCGTAACCAGGGGCGGATCTACCTTATGAAGTAGGAGAGTCACGTCACCCGCTTGCTTCGCTAAAATTCTTATTATATACATAATATTTCTGTGAAGAAACGTATATATGGATAGAGTGACACCCATTAATGCAAGTTCGATTCCCTGTTGGAGCAGCTCCTTTGATTTTTCTTTTTTTCTACTTATTAAGATTTCTTTTATTTTCAGTTGAGCCCTAGGACCTCACTTCTTTTCCTTCTTTTTCGGTTCTTTCCCTCCTTTTCTTTCTTTTATTACTTGCTAAGTCTATCTTCTTCATTTTTTTAACTTTCACTCCTCATTTTATTTCTATTATTATACCTTACTTTATGAACAATTATTTTCTATAGGTAATTTAAATTGATTTTAATTAGCATATAATTTTTTTATTTTTAATGAAACGATATTAATTTATATATTGGAATATAATTTGAGCAATATTTTCTATTGGGTTTTGAAAATAAATTAAATGGCTTGATTGATAGTCGTTTTGAGTCGAATATCATAGGTTGAATGTTGAAGGTTTTTCTTTGAAAATAATTGTCATATAACTTAAAAATTAAGATGAAAAAATTAACAAAGAACAATACAAGTAAATTAATCTAGTCAAACAAAGAATATATAGTATAGTTAAGCTACTCTTTAAGAAAATATTTATATTGGAGGCACTCTTTCATGAAATGTTATTTTTCTTTTGCATTTTTATTTAGAATGTGTTTGAATTAAGCGTTAAAAATTCGAACTAAATCGAACTTATTTGCTTTGTGAATGAAAGACCTATTCAAAAACCAAAAACTAACCGAACTGACCCATTATACCTAATCTGTCTTTGTAGCTACTGACATGTATACTGCATGCATAACATGGTGGCACCTGCAACATTCGAATTCTGGATCCTCCTCTGGCCGTAACATGTAGCTAAACACCGCCACAATTACATTGTTTACTTATGGCGTTGTTTAATATAGCAGTTCATAACCGCCATAATTGCAAATCTAAAACTGAATTACTACTAAATAATATTTTGACCATTTATTCTAACCATTAGTAATATAACAATTTTTCCATTCCACATTTACATCCCTACGACACTCCACCCTCAAATTTCCATTACATATCATATTGAATTTTAANGGGGGGGGTCAGGCAATGACATCTTTGAAATCAATTTTGGCTTCATCGTGCAAAATACTTAAGTTTTTCTAGATATAGAATAACGGGTAAACCTTTACTGCAGTGGAATGAGCTTACAAAAGCAGGGGGTTACCACTATACACCATGTCAAACCAAAACCCACTAGGCAATAGAAGATAATTAGTCTCCGAATTGCAGATTTTTTATTTGAAATAAAATAAGGATAACTTAATGAGGTTCAGTTTCAATTATTAAACAAGGAATGCTTACCATCTTCTCCAACTGTGATGTTACCAAGATCACCAGCATGACGCACCTCATCTTCAGGAGCACCATGCTCCTTACCAGCAGGATTATAATGTGGTCCTGCAGGTTTACAGGGAAGTCCAAAATGAAAAATTGTCTAAAATTCATTTCTATGTCCCCTTCTTCAGTAGATAAAATTACCCGTTGACATGCAGCCATTTGTGGTATCACCAAGGGCATGGACATGGAAGCCATGAAGTCCGGGTTTTAAGCCAGAGACATTTCCAGTAACTGTGGTTGGTGCTGTATATATTTCATCAATTAGAGATCACCCATGGTAAGTGCAGTAATAAACCATTTTACCATACATAAAAGTTAAACTTACCGTCTCCATCTTGAGTGAAGAAGATGGTGCCGCTAACACCTTCACTGCTGCTAAGGACGGCAACGGCCTTCACCATTTTTGTATGTGATCTAGAAAATTATGATACAAGAGTCTGTTATCAAGATAACACGTATAAGAGCCAATACAAAGCACATCAATAGTTTAATATGCAACTTCCTTCATAAGATGACAGACAACACCCCATAAACAAGTTTGAACTTACAAATTGAAAATTGCGTTCAGACAATCAGTTAAACAAGACTTCAGTCACAAGCCAGGTAATTTACATTTCATCTCAAAAGCAAGCTATCAGATAAAGTGACATCCAAAATGTGAGGTACTCCATTTCTTCATCTCAACCATATTAGCCTGAATATTTAAAAGAGGGAATTCAAGAACACTTCGACATGTTTGTTTACAATTCCAAACAAGCCAAAATTGTCTTTCTGGAAATAGCACCCAAGGAGTGACATAGCAGTCAAAGGCGCGCTTAAGCCTTGAAGCGAGGCTCAAAACATGTTGAGCGCTTCGCCTCGCTTAGCAGGCGCTTCAGTGTTGTCATCAAGGCTCTAAGACATACTTTTCCTTGCCAATGAGCGTAATCTTGAAGAGGGACACTAAGCAATTGATATTTCACTTTATCATAAATTTTCTTCAATTTCTTTGTCCATATATTTGGTATTCATGCTTATAGATATAATCTTGAACTACACATACATATTTGTTATTTTTCTCCATTTGCGCCTTTTTTCATTAAAGCTCACACTTTATTTGTGCTTTGCGCTTAAAGCCCCAACAGACGTTAGAGCTTTTTTGCGCTTTTCGTTTTTAATAACACTGGATGGTTCAAATCCCAACAAACACAAACAAATGCTAGGTAATTCTTTCCCAATCTGTCTAACTATTTGAGAGCAAAGTTACACAATACCTATACCGGAGGGAGATAGTCGGTACTCTATGTAATAGTCGAGGTGCACACAAACTGGAACGGACACCACCACTATAAAAAACTACTATTTGTTGGAAATAAAACAAAGTAAAGAAAACACAAATTTTTTTTATAGAACACTAAACAATGGATCATTTACCCCAAACATTCACAAAATACTCTGATTCGCTCCAAAACAACCAAAAAGAAAAAAACAATTCTCTCATAATTCAAATACTCGCGAAAAACAGAACAAGAACAAAAGGAAAAAAAGAAAAAAGGAATTGTTTTCTAATCCTAGAGCCATCAAATAAAGGCAGTAAACATTTTTTTACAGCAGGATACAATCGCGCGCAACAGGCAGGTGATACGTTTTACATAGGGACGGAGCTAAAGCTGAGGCAAGAGGGTTTGTGCAGATAGGGCAAGAATTGAATTTTTTGGATATATATTAACTATTAAAATCCCCTTGATATAAGGAAAGACTCTATTGCAGTGGTAAAGAGGCTTCAAAAATTGCTTTATTTCACAGGTTCAAGTCCTAGGTGTCACTCTTGTATTTTTTCATATCAATTTCTGGTTCCCCCACTAGTTTTACATACAATCTTTTTTACAAGAAATGCCTGTGCGTCACTCCTAAACTCCAGCAGACAATCACACGCTCGAAAAGGCAAATACTCCTCTTGAATCAGAGTAACCAAACCTAATTAGATCGAACCACACATCAGAGACAGAATCTTCGCAAGGTGAAGTTTTAATACACCTACGTTTATTCAACAATCATTAACCACAGAAAAATTAGCTCACACCGCAGACACCACACGGTTAAAAAGAGAAAGTTCTAGAACACTCTAGATCTGCTATATCAGAAGTTGAATCCAATATTTCATCATAAAGAGATACGAACAGTATCAGGATCAAATCCAAAGTTAGCCTAGTGATACCGATCAGCGTGAAAATCAAGCAAAAATGAATCGAATGAATAGTCAAAAGTCAAACATCGAATACTCACATAAATAGGAAAAATTAAATAAATATATATTCAGAAATTTTTGAAGAAGAAAAAGAGAAAGAGAATGAATTTACCTCAGGGAACCCCTTGAATGGCTAGAGAGAGAGAGAGAGAGTGAATTCCAATCTGCGTGCGATACTGAGAAGTTGGATATGATGGAAATGGCCAGATTGAAGTGAAATCAGTGTGTTTTTATTGGAGAAATGGACTGACCTCTCTGACCCGTTGTGTGGTAGGTGGGCAGTGTGTGTATTCATTTTGCCAACTAGCTCTACGTGCTCTGGTATAAGTCGAATTCACACGTTACGAATTATCTAGAATGTCAGTAGTCAAAATGAGAGAGCAATAAAATTCTCCAATTTCTCTCTTCTTCTTTTTCTTCCTTTTTTTCTACACTAGTTGTATTTTCCCCCAAGATTGTGAGATTTTCAAAAAATTTAGTAAGTGAATATTATGATTCTATTGTCATTTCCTTGATATGTGTCGGAATTTTCGCCGTGATTCGAGCTCCATTACGGATATTACGGTTTTCTGTCTTCGAGCTGAATAAACCTTCCTCGGTCTCGCTCGATCTCTTTTTAGCTTGGTCTCGATCTTGGCCGATCTCGATCTTAATATCGGCCGATCTCGATCGGTCTTGGGATCACGAACCTGGCAATCTAACCTCGCACCATGATTCGATGTCATATAAGCCTGAACCTTGTCTGATTATGTTACAGTCTCGAACAGTCATACGAAGGGCAAACTCTATTTTGGCCGTATACAGATAGTCCTCTCGTTTCTCGGAAAGAAGATGGCGAGAAACGATATGAACTTACGAAGTCCGACCCGATGGGTAGTGACGTCAGCGACGAGCCCGATTATGACGTATGCGACGAAACATCTCGTCGGTCCAGTTACCAAGGCATTACTTACATGTCAGTCGTTGGTCGGCCATTATCGATTCCGAACCGTCGTCAGCTACCTATAAGAGCCCAATCTTTTCTTCATTTAAACTTTACATTCAAAGATTTCTTTCTTGTTTCTTCTTCAAAAACTCTTTTTGCTCCATAATTTCTACATCCAAATTTCTCATATCCAAACCTCATATTATCTTACTTCATCTTTCTTTGTTCATCAATGGCAAAAACCTCCAAAGTAGTGCCGCAAAAAGAGGCTTCTTCTTCATCACGCCTCGCCGGCGGTGAGGCTATGGCGGAGCCCCTCTCTGAGGAATTCATTCCGGCGAGGTGCCCAACCATCTCTGATTTTAAGGTCGAGAACTCCTCGGTACCGGGTCGATGCGAGCCGATTTCGAGGTACAGGTGCTCAATCACCGAAAAAATCCTCGAAAAGGTTAAAGAGGAATGCAACTGGGCCAACAAACATGTGGTAGTTCCATCGCCTGAGGAGGCAATTACTACCTACGTAGGGGGGTTCCTAAGCATTTACACTTACCCTTTCACGATGGGTCCCTTAGACCCAATCATTGTTGCCTTCTGTAAAGGATACAATGTGATTCTCGGCCAGATCCATCATTCTTTTTAGAGAATTATGATTTTCCTCCTATTCTTCTCAAGCAAAATCGAGGGGTGCATCTTCACCCTCGATCACCTTATGCATCTTTACAGTCCTCAAATTTATCAAAGGGGACTGATCAGGCTTGCTCAGCCAACAAAGCCCCATTCTAAAGCATAGACGAATCCCGTGACCGAGGTTGGATGGGCCGATTTGTCCGAATAAGGACTTTGGACCTGATCTCTGCCGAAGATATGCCATTTCCTTAGAAATGAAATATGCATCGTGAGTATTACCCCACTTTGGAAGATGTTTTACTTATTGCCTTCTTTCCTTGATTATGTTTTCGATGTTGAAGTTGTATCCTAAATGCCGGAACCGGTTCCGGGACTCAAGCAATGGGTCGAGGTCCTGGTGTCGCAGAAAACATACTCTGAGCGTGCTTGGATAGAACTGTCAAAAGGTAGATGGGAGGGCCGCAATCACTGTAAGTTTCTCCCTTAGATCGATTTATCGTTTAGGTATCCTTCTCAAACTTGATTATTTTTTTTCCCTTGTAGGTCTTGGGAAGGACGTCGTGATGAGGCCCCCATCTAGTGGTGAAGAAGTCCTTCCCCAACTACCTACTCCAAGCAGGCCAAGGATAAAAAGAGAAAAGGGGCTCCGAGCTCCCCAAAGAAAACACTGGCAAGGAGGTCTCGCAAGCCAAAGGGGAACACCAATGCTATGACCTCGGACTCCATTCGCCGATTGAGGGATGAGTCCGGAGAAGAAGAGGAAAATATTACTTCGCTTGTGGCCCATGTGCGGGCCAATGTGGTGATACAAAAATCCTTTGAATCTGAGGAGGTAGATGAGGGGGTTCTGGCTGTAGTTTCTGAACCAGGAAGGGCTGAGGCTACTCCGTCCCAAGCCGAGATGGTTGAAGGGGAGATCGGGGGCGAGGCTACTCGGGTAGCGGAAAATATCTCGAGGGACGATCTCAGGATGGTTGATATTTCGGGATCCCCTCAGATTTCAGATGTTATGATTCACGAGGCCAACATGTTGTTTAGCGAGAGAATGATATTCATGGCTTTTTAGATGGGATCGAGTCCGCTGCTTCAGAGGATATTAGTGGGTTTGGTGGGTTATCGGTACAAAAGAAAGTACCGTCATCAGGAACTATTGGATCTTTATCGAGCCACAAACTAGTAGACCAATTCCCGGCCTCGAGTGTAAACCCCGACCGTAGGCGGAAAATAGTGCTTTTGGTCCTAGAGGATGCTCAAGTCTTTTGTCCCCTGCCGTGGGGATTGCTAGTTACCTTCGGTGCTTAGTGACCGAGGATGACCAAGCCGTGATGGACGCGGTAGGATCCGCTTGCCTTTTCAATGAGGCCCAACATGCTATGAATCGGGTAATTTCAAGGGTACTTTAATTATTTCTTTTATACTTAGAGTTATAAATAATTCTAACATCTTCTTCTTTATTTGTAGGCTTCAGTGTTGCATCACGAGGCTTTCCTCCGAGTTCGGGAGGAGCATGAGGCCGAGATTCGGGGCCTTACTAAGAAGAGTGATACCTTCAAGTCCCTTAGTGAGAAGCTTCAGGTAGATTTGTTAACGGCTCAGGATGAGCATGCCGAGATGACTGAGCAGGTATTTCGAGTGCTTCACAATAGTGAAGATGAACTGGAGATAACTACTAACGATCCGATTCTGCAGGTCCGACAGAGGCTCGAACAAATCGGGCGTCTCCAAACACAGGTGAATGCGATATAGGCCGAGGCGGAAGAGTTTAAAAAGAATATGGACACCCTAGCCTCGAAAAAGGAGACCGTCCAGGCTCAATTGGAGTCGACCGAGGCCCAGCTCCAAGCTGCAAAAAAGAAAGCCTTGGTGTAGGTCAAAAATATCAATGGGCTTCAGTCTCGGTTGGATTTGGCCGTTTCCGATAAGGCGGGCTTGGCCAATGAACTCGAAGTGGCTAGATCCGAGGTGGCCGTGGCCATAAAAAATGTTGATGCTAAAGTAGCCCAATTTAGGGTTGATGTCGAAGACAATCAGGCCAAGGCCGGGGGCATGGTCGAACATGCGAAATGGCAAGCTCGAAGGGAAGCCCTCGAGGAAGTTCAGGCCTAGGGGTTCAATGTCACGGCTAAGATCGAGAATGCCAGAGTAGAGGAATCCAGGGCCCGGAAGCTGGCCTTCCCTGAGGAAGACTCTGATAGTTCGAGTGAGTCTGAAGACGGAGAAGATCCCGAGGATGGAGATGCGACCTCTGATGAAGATCGAGCTTCTTAGGATGTTTCTTTTGTATTTTTCCCAAGGATGTGTTTTGGCCGTTGTTTTTAGGCTGATTTGGCCTTTGTAAAAAAAACTATTGTATATAAATATAAAAGCTTTCGTTGTCCTTTCGGCTCTCATATTTTTCTTTTGCTTTTCTGTATTTACAAAGATTGAAAATGCCTTAGCATATAATAAGGTTGTGTTCGAGGGTTCGAACAAACTTCGCCTTTATTTCCTTTCTAGGTTTAGGCGTTATCGGTTTTTGATGTTTGTTACAGTTTTCGGACGTCTCCGAGCCGTGTTCAATTGGCCGTAGCCTTTTGGTTCGAGAGTTACCCATTGGGTTTGTTTTCCTATTTTATCTGGGTTTGTCCGAGATAATAGTTCTCGCGCGGGGTGGCCGTGACTTTTTAGAAATCAGGGCATTGCTTATTAGGTCTTTTGCTCCCTAAAATATCGAAGATTAGTTCTTCGATTGTAGTATCTCTCGATTCGTTGCTTTTGGGCAGCTAATCGGATGAGGGCGGTTTCACGCCATTCATCCAATAGTTTTAGGCCTCGTTATTCATGGCCTCGTTATTTGATTCCTTTGTTGCATATCGGGATCGGGTACTCGGCTCTCCAACTTCGACTGGTATTAGAGCTTCGACTCATAAACTAATGAGAATGGGGTAGCCCCGGTACTGGATTTCAAGGTTGTGAGATATGCCCAAAGAACTTCGGGTAGAATTTTCTTTCATTTTCCTTTGGTGTCGGTTTACCTCTTCTTAAGATTTTGGATGATGGTTTTGTTGGTTGATTCGACTTGCCCGTTCCCGCTAGGATGATAAGGTGTTGATAGAATTCTTTTGATCTTGTGATCTTCGAGGAATTTGGTCACTTTGCTGCCGATGAATTGTTTCCCGTTATCATACACGATTTCGGACGGTATCCCGAATCAACATATGAGGTAATCCCAAATGAAGTCGATGACTTCCTTCTCTTTAACTTTCTCGAAAGCATGCGCTTCAACCCACTTAGAAAAATAGTCAGTCATAAATAAAATAAATTGAGCTTTACCTAGTGCCAATGGAAGGGGGGCGATGATGTCCATTCCCCACTTCATGAATGGCCATGGTGACAAGACCGAATGGATCAGTTCCCCGGGTTGGTGAATCATTGGTGCATGCTTTTGACATTTGTCACATTTTCGAACAAACTCTTTCGTATCTTTTTCCATGTCAATCCAGTAATAGCCGGCTCTAATTACCTTTTGAACCAATGATTCAGCACCGGAATGATTTTCGCAAGTGCCTTCGTGCATTTCCCTTAGAACGTATTCGATGTCTGCTGGTCCTAGACATATCGCTAATGGACCATTGTACATCCTTCTAAACAAGGTTCCATCTTCGATCAAAGTGAATCGTATTACCTTTGTGCGTAGGGCCCTCGATTTTTTCGGATCCGACAAAAGCTTTCCGATTTTCAAATATTCTATGTATTTGTTTCTCCAATCCCAAGTCAAGCTTGTGGAATTTATCTCGGCGTGGCCTTCTTCGACTACTGACCTCATAAGTTACACGACGGACCCCGAATCGAACTCGTTGTCTTCGATCGATGATCCTAAGTTTGTGAGGGCATCAACCTCATTATTCTGATCTCGAGGTACATGTTGCAAAGTCCACTCCTTAAATCGGTGCAAAGTAACTTATAACTTATCTAGGTATCTTTGCATTCGGTCTCTAACTTCGAAGCTTCCGTTAACCTGATTCACTACGAGGAGGGAGTCGCATTTGGACTTGATCACCTCCACTCCCAAGCCCTTGGCTAGTTCGAGACATGCAATCATGGCCTCATATTCGGCTTTATTGTTAGTCAATTTCACAGTTCTAATAAATTGTCTAACCACGTTGCCTGTGGGTGGTTTTAATACGATGATGAGCCCATACCCTTTCGCATTCGAAGCACCGTCCGTGAAGAGGGTCCAGATTCCCGAGGATGTACCCGAATTTATCAATAGTTCTCTTTCGACCTCGGGTACTAAAGGCGGTGTGAAGTCAGCTACGAAGTCTGCCAAAATTTGAGACTTAATTGCTGTTCGGGGTCGATATTCGATATCATACCCGCTAATTTCTATTGCCCATTTGGCCAATCATCTTGAAAGCTCGGGTTTATGAAAGATATTTCGAAGTGGATAAGTTGTTACAACACATATGGGGTGACATTGAAAGTATGGTTTTAGTTTCTTAGAGGCGCTTATTAAAGGGAGCGCCAATTTTTAGGTGGGGATATCTAGTTTCGGCCTCACCTAAGGTTCGACTGACATAATAAATGGGAAATTGCATACCTCGTTCTTTCCGGACTAGGACTCCACTTACTGCTACCTCTGATACTGCCAAATATAAGTAAAGTTGTTCGTTTGCCCTTGGTGTGTGAAGCAGTGTCGGGCTCGATAAGTATCGTTTAAGCCCTTCCAAGGTCTGCTGGCATTCCGAGGTCCATGTGAAATTATTTTTCTTCTTTAGCAGTGAGAAGAATCGGTGTCCTTTATCGGAGGACCTCGAGATGAATCGCCCTAGGGCAGTCATGCGCCCGGTTAACCTCTGCACGGCTTTTACGCTATCGACCACCGTGATTCCATCGATGGCTTTGATCTTGTTAGGATTAATCTCGATTCCTCGGTTAGATACCATGAACCCTAGAAATTTGCCTAACCCAACCCCGAATGCACACTTTTCCGTGTTTAACTTCATGTTGTATTTCTTCAATATACTGAGAGTTTCCTGCATGTGTTTTAAATGGCCCTCTTCTCGCAGAGACTTAACTAATATGTCATCAATGTAAACTTTCATATATTTCCCTATTTGTTCTTCGAACATCCGATTTACTAAGCGTTGATAAGTGGCACCAATATTTTTTAATCCAAATGGCATTACATTATAGCAGTAGGTACCATACTTAGTGATAAACGAAGTATTTTCCTGATTATCTGGGTTCATTTTTATTTGGTTGTACCCGGAATATGCATCGAGAAAACTAAGGATCTCGTGACCGACCGTGGCATCGATCATGCGATCGATATTAGGCAAAGGAAAAGAATCCTTGGGGCATGCTTTATTTACATTCTTGTAATCTATACACATTCTAAGTTTGTTTCCTTTTTTAGGGACTACTACCATGTTTGCTAACCATTCGGGGTATTTTACCTCACGAATGAACCCTATTTTAAGAAGCTTGGTTACCTCGTCTTTGACAAAAGCATGTTTAACCTCGGACTGGGTCTTCTTTTTTGCTTCACCGGATAGAACTTAGGATCCAAGCTTAGTTTATGGGTGGTGACTTCCGGAGGGATCCCTGTCATGTCAAGATGAAACCAAGCGAAACAATCCATGTTAGCTATAAGAAATTGAATAAGCTTTTCCCTGAGCTCGGGATTTAACCCCGTGCCCAGGTATACCTTTCGTTCGGTCAGATGTTCGACTAGTATGATTTGTTCCAGCTCTTCAACTGTTGATTTGGTAGCGTCAGAATTATCGGGTACTATAAAGGATCGAGGGACCCCATAATCATTATCTTCGTTAGTCCCCTGCTTCTTTAGTTGGGTTAAGGCGATGTGTTTGTGATTGCTATTTGGTCTCCTGTTGTTCCTTCAAATTTGACCCCTTTATCGAGGGGGCGTAGACATCAGAATTACTTCATCAACGGCAAACATTTCATTCGCAGAGGGTTGCTCCTCGTAGACCGTTTTGATTCCTTCTGGTGTTGGGAATTTCAGGACCTGGTGAAGAGTCGAGGGCACTGCTATCATGTTGTGGATCCACGGTCTCCCGAACATGGAGTTATACCTCATGTCGCCTTCGATCACATGGAACTTTATCTCTTGGATGGTCTCGGCCACGTTTACTGGCAAAGTTATCTCGCCCTTAGTAGTTTCGCATGCCATGTTGAATCTGTTTAGCACCAGGGCCGCAGGCACAACCTGGTCCTGTAAACCGAGCTGCTCTACGACCCTCGATCGAATGATATTGGACGAACTACCTGGATCAATTAATATACACTTAACTTGAGTTTTATTCATGAGTACAGATATTACCAGTTCATTGTTATGTGGCTGCATGATTCCTTCCGCGTCTTCGTCATTGAAGGATAAGGTTCCTTTAGGTATGTAATCCTGAGCCCGAGATCGCTTTTCCCTTATGATTGACACCTTAGTGTATTTTGACACTGACCCTTGGGGAACATCAATCCCTTCGATAATCATGTGAATAATGTGTTGCAGTTCTTCTTGCTCGTTTTGCCTATTGAACTCTCTATTTTTGAAGTGATTCTTGGCCCGATCACTTAAGAATTCCTGAAGGTGCCCTTCATTAAATAACCATGCTACTTCTTTTCTCAACTGCCTGCAATCTTCCGTTCTGTGGCCATGGGTGCCATGATACATGCAGATTTGATTAGAATTTCTCTGGGCTGAATCGGTTTGCAGAGGTCGAGGCCATTTAGTATCTTTGATGCGTCCGATAGCTAATACGATGTCGGATGCATCAATATTAAAGTTATATTTTGACAATCGCGGTGCTTCCTTAGGTCTGATATGCTTGTCAAAACCATTTTTGCTTATCAACCCTCGAGAGCCTTGGCCTCGATCACTTCTCCTCTCACCTAGTACAGAATTGTACCCAGGTTCGTTGCCCCTACGATATCTATTATATGGCTAGTATCGATCCCTGTTCGACCTTGGTTCTCGATCGATGTCCCCTTTGATAATAGATCCAGAAGGATCCCCCAGCTGGTCGTTTTCGACTCTAATCTTTGATTGATATCGATTATGTATATCTGCCCAGGTAACAACCGGGTACTCAATCAAGTTCTACTTCAACTGTTGTGAAGCCACTAAGCTTCGTTCATTTAGTCCTTGAGTGAAAGCTTGAACAACCCAATCATCTGTGACCGGTGGTAGATCCATTCGTTCCATTTGGAAACGAGATACAAACTCTATTAGCATCTCGTTCTCTTTTTGCTTTACCTTGAAAAGGTCCGACTTCCTGGTCTCGACCTTTATGGCTCCGACGTGTGCTTTTACAAAAGAATCTGAAAGTATGGCAAAAGAATCGATAGAGTTAGGTAGTAAATTATGATATCATGTCATTTCTCCCTTTGACAGGGTTTCCCCGAATTTCTTTAGTAATACGGATTCGATCTCGTCGTCCTCTAGATCATTCCCTTTAATGGCAAACGTGTAAGAGGTGACATGCTCGTTGGGGTCGGTGATGTCGCCCAAACTCACACCACTGATTGGAATTGTGAGGCATTCGATGCAATTATAAATACCCAACGCGAGTCGGGGTCGATTCCACAGAGAGCTTTATGTTGGATTATATATATACCTAGTCTAAGTATATGACGTGCCCAAGATTGCACTTCCACATATTCGGTTGTTTCTTTTTTACTTCTAATTTTTATGCTAATGCTTGTAATTGTAAAGCTAAGGGATAATATTTTTGGTATTGTTGTTTTTCAGGTTATAAAAGATCTAGGGATGTAACTTCTTCCTAGATGGTTACCTAATGGATTGAGAGCTTTAAGGCATGTTTGGTTGGTCGGGATACAATATAGCAATCACACGCGATTACTCACTCTATACCTCTCTGTAGTTTGAGTGATTTTGCCCAACTTGGCTTTCTTAAGTCCAAATGGGTATCTCACGAAACAAGTGATAGATGCTAAAGTCGGGTCTTACTATCTCTAGATTCGACCCTTTAATTGGGGCTATCAATTTCTTGAGTTCACCCTAATTTCTTGTTAGCCAAGTTTTTCTAGACTTAGTCTCTCTTTCTCAAGTAGAGACTAAATCAATTAGGCATGAATCAATGCTTACAACCATCAATTCTTAAATTCAAGCAAGAACTAGGCTAAATATCATATACCCAATCATAAATAAGCCCTAAATCAATCACCCATTAGATGCCCATATTAGGGTTGGTCACAACCCTATATAAGGGTTTAGCTACTCATAGGAAATGAAGAAATTAAAGAAGAAATTAAAATAAAACTCATAATAGATGATTAAGGGAAGAAAATCTAATGTTAAAATGATAAACTATTACAAAGTTGCCCAAACACAGTAAAGAAAAACGGCTATCTATTCTCAGGTGTTCAAACTTAACCTAAAAATGACAAAAAGATCAATGGAAAAGGTCCAAATATGCCCTTGTACATACGAAATTGAGCACATTTGTCCTTCGTTAATACTTTAGCTCAAATATGCCCTTACCATCACATAGTTGGTCCATATATGCTCTTAGAGTTACATAGTTGGCCCATATATGCCCTTTCGAAACGAAATTCACCCAAACTAATTAGCTCTTTCGTTAATTATATTAAAGTGTATTACAAATACTATTTCCTTTTTATTAGTACTTTTTTTCCTTTACCTTTCTCTTTTCTTTCTTTTTTTTTCTTTTCTTCTCTTTTTTTTCCTTTTTCTTTCTGCCTTATCCGATTTCCTCAATTACTGATGTCTTCTCCATTTTCGTCACTAATTTCACTTGACAAAACTCATGAATTCCAATTACTAAGAAAATTCTCCCATAAGAATATTTTTATAGATCATATGTTTGTCAATTTTTTAATTTTTACTGAACATATATTTAGTTCTAAAATATTTAACAAAGTAAGATTGAAATAATATTTATGTAACAAAAAACCCGAAAAATCCAACAAAACAGAACAATCCAAACAGATATAATTGGTTTGGTTTGGTTTTGATAAACATTGAACCAACCCGTTCCATATACACCCCTAATTTACATAGTTATTAAACAAAAATAGAAAATGTCCAGCTGAAAAAAGATAAAAAAAGACTAACAACTCAAATTTATTAAACTACAACTTGAATTCTAGGTTTTTAATCATTAAATTATCTTTCTGGAAACAATTTAAATATTTTGGTCTTTTGAGTATTGTTAAAGGTTGAAATGCTTTTATTATTTTAAAGTTTAAACCATAATTTTTGGAACAATTTAATTTCGTTTATTTAGATGGCCAGTGAAATTGGAACTTGATTACCTTATGGGAGAATTTTCTTAGTAATTGAAATTCATGAGTTTTGTCAAGTGAAACTGGTGACGAAAATGGAAAAGACATCAGTAATGAAGGAAACAGATAAGGAAGAAAGAAAAAGAAAAAAAAAAGAGAAGAAAAGAAAAAAGAAGAAAGAAAGAGAAAGGTAAAGAAAAAAAAGTACTAATAAAAAAAAATAGTATTTGTAATACACTTTAATACAATTAACGAAAGAGCTAATTAGTTTGGGTGAATTCCGTTTCGAAAAGGGCATATATGAGCCAATTGTGTAACTCTAAGGGCATATATGAACCAACTATGTGACGGTAAGGGCATATTTGAGCTAAAGTATTAACGAAGGGCAAATGTGCTCAATTTCGTATAGTACGAGGGCATATTTGAACCTTTTCCCAAAGATCTATTTATACACAGCTAAACTTATCGGATAAAATTGCCCTTGCAGATGTTGTGCGGCCGCACAATTTTGTGTGTGGTCCGCACTTTGAAGCTGACTTGACAGGGTGGTCTTCTGCGGCAGCATAAATCTGGGATGCGGCCGCACTTCCTCTAATTGTTCGGACCGCACATTTCTGAGTGCGACCGTACTCTTGATCTCGGGTTGGACATGGGAAATTTCTGCGGACCGCACATTTATGAGTGCGGTCGCACTATAATAGTGCGGTCTGCACATCTTCAGGTCCCCAAAACACATCTCTCTGAACATTGTCTTCTGCGGCCGCACAATAATTGAGCGGTCTGTACTTTGTGAAGGAATTCTGACAGTGGCTCTTCAGAGTCTGCGACCGCACACAGTATTGTGCGGTCCGCACTTTGGTCCCTTTTGCTTTGTTTTGGTTCTTGTCCAATTTTTACTCCTTCTTAGTTGATTTTTATTTCTTTAGCTCGTTTTCCAATATTCCTGCAAGAAAGCATATTTCATTAGTTCTCGTGAATACCTTTAAGCATTTTTGAGCTAAAACGTAAGTAAAAGAGAGCAAATAAGCAGTTAAAATTGCTACTTATCAGTCGGTCATTTCATTATACTTAGGAATCTCGGGCAGGCAAAACTTTTTGGGGATCGATTTGGGAGCTGCGTTCGGGGGGAAAGGCTTTTGTACGAACTTTTTTGAATCCAAACCCTTCAATATTGGCGGTGCCCCCAGGATCTGGTCAACCATGGAGTTATAAGTTTCCACTTTCTTATCGTTTGCTTCTATCCTCTTTTCCCCTGATTCTATCCGCTTTGTTAGTTCCTCGAGCATTTTCATAATTTCAGTGTTAGTCCCTAATTCTTGTTCATTTGATCTTACCACAGCTGGCCCCGTCCTATGTGTGACTTCTTGGGTGGTCCGGGCTCAGCCCTGCTCGGTGTTTGGGTTTGGCTATGCAACTGAGCTATCGCCACCTATTGAGCTTGCATCATTTCAAAAATCATACGCAAGTTGATCCCGTCTTCTCCAATATTTTGGGTATTTCGAACTGCAGATCGGGTTTCACTATGGATGCTATTTTAGGGACCAGAATATCGGTCGCTTCGATGGCCACATGCGAATTAACGTCAATTGGATCCACAACTCGAGTCCCAACGGGGTTAGCATGTGGCCTTTCATCCTCGGGCGTCACGTTGTCATTGTCACCTTGATAGCCAGATTCGTTGTCGATATGTAGGGGCACTAATTGAGAGTTCGTCATTTTTTGCATGAAATCAAAGATACTTCCAGGAGCAAGTATGAAATGGTGTGTTTTACAGAGATTTGTGTCAAATAATCATTATTATCCTTAGCCCCACGGTGGGCGCCAAACTGTTTACCCGAAAAAATAGATAACAATTGAATTTATTGTCTACCCGAAAAAATTGATACCAATTGAATTTATATGCGGCTCTAAGGATACGTGATATATATATATATATATATATATATATATATATATATCAGTGCTATAATTAGCTATAAAAAGATAAATGCCAACCAAATAAATCAATTAACCTTTGCCCTTTAATTTGATCACCTTCAAACGAGTAAGGATTCAACTGGTATATGAATAATGTAACAAGATATTGAGAGCTGAAAAAAGTCAATGTATAGCTTAGTATTGTGTCCTCTTACAAATGAGCAAAGACCCATTTTTATAGTAGGGA
>AWOL01S0036250.1:40471-53149 GCA_000715115.1 Nicotiana otophora | reverse complement strand
ATATATATATATATATATATATATATATATATATATATCAGTGCTATAATTAGCTATAAAAAGATAAATGCCAACCAAATAAATCAATTAACCTTTGCCCTTTAATTTGATCACCTTCAAACGAGTAAGGATTCAACTGGTATATGAATAATGTAACAAGATATTGAGAGCTGAAAAAAGTCAATGTATAGCTTAGTATTGTGTCCTCTTACAAATGAGCAAAGACCCATTTTTATAGTAGGGAAGTCCTACTCTTACTATAATTATAAATATAGTAGAGAATCTCATGATAGATTAATTAATTGGCCTTTCCTTGATATCTGTCGGGATTTCCGTCGTGATTCGGGTCCCATTGCGGATATTCCGGCTTTCTCTCTTCTGGCTCGATAAACCTTCTTCAGTCTCGCTCGATCTCTTTTTAGCTTGGTCTCGATCTTGGCTGATCTCGATCTTAATTTCGTCCAATCTCGATTGGTCTTGGGATCACGAACCTGGCAATCTAACCTCGTATCATGATTCGATATCATATAAGCTCGAACCTTGTCCGATTATGTTACAGTCTCGAACAGTCATACGAAGGGCAAACTCTATTTTGGTCGTATACATAATTGCCTATTTAAATTTTGTGTTATAAATAGTTGACTAGTTTATCAATTAGTCGAATAGAGATAAGAACAGAATGATAGTGATGCAGAAATCAAATGCAGAAAATAAAGACACTACAATTTTATACTGGTTCGGATTCAATGTGAATCATACTCCAGTCCCCTTGGGTTGCAATAGTGTTCTCTTTCAGTGATTGAAGTTTCTTGAGTACAGAATGGTTGATGTAGCTTTACACCAATAATTTAATCTCTATGTCATTTTTCTCTTCTTGATACAATGCCTCACCGATGTTTGTTTCCTTTTTTTCTCTCACTAATTACACAACATATCTGAAAGAACTACAACGCTTGTTTGGAGTAGAACAAAAGGAGTGATAATGGTTCGTTCAAAGTATGTCCTCTTCAAGTCTAGAACATATGTATATATATACTTCGTGAGGCCTTCTTGACTTTGAATGATGTGAATCATGAGATATTGCAAACCCAAGGGAGTTGATCCTTGAAAGGAATCATAGATTGATTCTTTCCCAGAATAAAGTCAAGTTTCCGTTGATCTTCTTTGATTTGTGGTCTTGACAAGCTTTTCATATGCTAGGCATATCTTTTCATTACTTGCGTGATTTGTGATAGATACCTTGATTTATGGGTTTAAGGATCTCCAATACAACACTTTGCGATCTTGTTTTCCTTACCTTCCTGTAATAGTTTTCGTCAATCATTTATCGAATCAGCAATTTAATTGTTGTGTATTGCAAAGGTGTTCTCTTTCAGTGATTGAAGTTTATCGATTCATTTATCTATTCAAGCCTAGAACATATGTATATATATACTTCGTGAGGCCTTCTTAACTCTTGAATGACGTGAATCTTGAGATATTGTAAACCCAAGGGAGTTGATTCTTGAAAAGAATCATAGATTAATTCTTTCCCAGAATAAAGTCAAATTTCCGTTGATCTTCTTTGATTTATGGTCTTGACAAGCTTTTCATATGCTAGGAATATCTTTTCATTACTTGTGTGATTTGCGATAGATCCCTTGATTTCTGGGTTCAACGATCTCCAGTACAACACTTTGCGATCTCGTTTCCCTTACCTTCCTGTAATAGCTTTCGCCAATCATTTATCGAATCATTGATTGATTCTTCTTCCGGATCTTCGTTGCTTCTTTCTTTTTCATCTCTAATCATTGATTCTTTCCCTTGCATTGCTCCCGTTAATAGATTGTTTCCTTAATCTATTCTTGAGTGGTATTGCTTCTTGATTCCTTTATTTTATTCCTTGTGATCCTCCACCACATGTGATATATTATTTTTCATCATTGAAACTCATAATTAACAATCTCTCCCTTTTTGATGATGACAAAAATAATATATATATATATATATATATATATATAAACAACAGTTTACTTCCGTGTAGTCGACTCCCCCTCAACAGGTGCTGCATATATGTCAGTCGACTCCCCTTCAACAAGAGCTGCATATACTTAAGTCGACTTCCCCTCAACATGAGTTGCTATCTGTCCCGCAATGTACAACTTCTTTCTTCCCCTTTTTAACATCAGCAAAGAGGGCATATGCATATATACAGTTGAAATTAAGTAGAAACAAACACATCATAGACAAATATTTGCAAATTATAGGCATTCCGAGTTTAGCAAAAATAAAGAAAAATATCCAGCGACTGGTTATCCAGTCCAAAACAGCAAAATAGAAAAAAAGATTGTTTGAAACTTCTACAACTAACGACGCAAGAAATAAGTAAGAGTGTTGTAAATCACCTTCTTCAGACGTTCAAAGCTGACATTGTCTGAAATTGCCAACCCCATCAATCCTGTCATGTACTTTCTTGAAGGCTTTGACTGCATTTTTTCCAAGTTTGAGAATTTTGACCCTTATTTTGAAACATCGGACCCAGTCTGTATGGAGATTGCATGGATGTCCCAATAGTGGATTGGGTTGCAGCAAGAAGGTCCTTGATAATTGTCAACTTGTTGTCAATAGCGGTCAGTTTTTCCATAATATCAAGATCACCTACACTATGATGGGAAACAAAGGCTTTTGTCTTGGGATCAGTCTGAACGTTCTTGAACTCACCTTCCTATTTCTTTACCCAGGAACCCTTAGCACACACATACCCCATACTGGCGAAGGCTCTAGAGTTGTAGGACTTTGAAACGTAGACAAATGGGTATTCTGAGATAGAGATGTTATGGGCTTCCAAAATGTGGGTGATAGCCATACCATAGGGTAAAATGGTGGGATCATCAACACTCTCAATCATGAAGTTTATGACCCATGAGGATAGTTTAACCTTAAATTTGGTCACAAGGCAGTAGACAAGAAAGGTATCTTGTTCAGAGAAGGTGGAGAATGATCCAGTACGAGAAAGAAGAGTAGTTGCAACAATGTAAGCCAGAACTCGGGGTTTAAAACTAACATCACTAGGACCTAACTGGTTAGGAAGGAAATCAGATGGACACTCAGCAATACAACGTTTTGCTTGATCAAATAAAATATCAAAATCACCAGGCCAAGTATTCTTGAAAATCATAGGAAAACTGGAGCACTTACACTGAAAAATTGAGTCAAACATGGCACAATCAAGGACAATGCGTTTTCCTAGAATTAGGGATTCTAATTTATCATGCTTGCTAGAGTAAAGATTTGCATAAAACATTCTCACTAAAGGTTCATAGACTTTGGGAGGGGGTACAGAGAGGAATTTAGACCATCCTTGAAAAACAAACAGATCATTTACCTTACAATTGAGAACCTCCATATCATCAAGGTCGATTACTCTGCCGTGAGCAATGGGCTTGTCTTTCAGAGCAACAAAGAAATCCCTATTTGGAATTGAGGTCGGACTCTAGAGAACTCGAGAGGTTTACTTTGGGTTTCTTGGGGGTAAATTATTCATGGGGGTCTTCCATAGGCCTTTTTTCAAGAGCTTTTTCTCCTATTTGGTGAAAGTGGTATGATAGTTCTGCCTGAAAAGAGGCAAACCCTTCTGAGTAGTCAGACCCTAGGTCTACTTGTTCTGGAGGTTGAGAAGAGGGTTTTTCCTGGGAACAAGTACTTTTTCTAGTGGAGGCACATGAATTCTTGGAGTGTTTAGCCATTGAGAGATTTTGAGGAAGAGTTTGAAGGAATTTGAGGAAGGGCTTCTGGGTGATAGGAACAATGAAGACAAAGAAAAATGGTTCAGGGGATTAAAAAGAAGGGATTTTGACGGTTGAGTTCAGGAAAGGAAAGGGTGTCAGGAAGGGTCATGATGATTGATTTTCCTTTCTTGAAAGTTGCGAATGATGGGAAAAGAGAGGGAAATCGGAGGCGCTAAATTAATGCATACTTACAAATAAAATAAAATAAAATTAAAATTATTAGACACACAAAAATTAAAACTGACACATAGGTCCTAGTTTTTATGATCAAGCGAAATAATACCAAGTAGTTCTCTTAGGGAGCAGAATCTATCTTCAAGTAAAGGCTTAGTAAAAATGTCAGATAATTGATCAGTGGTGCCAACAAATGATAATTCTATTACTCTCTTGAGCACATGATCTCTAATGAAATGATGTTTGATGTCTATATATATGCTTAGCCCTAGAACGATGCACAAGATTGTTTGAGAGACATATAACGCTAAAGTTATCACAAAATATTTGAATAGGTTTAAAAAATAGTTCATAGTCACCAGTTGATGAGACATCCATAGTAACTATGCACAACATTGCCCAATGGCAATATATTCTGCCTCTATTGTGGATAATGCAACTGAGCCTTGTTTCTTACTCTTCCATGAAATTAATGTCTTTCACAGTAATTGATATGTTCCGCTAGTGCTTTTTCTGTCTTATCACCTGCAAGATTAGCATCTGAAAAACCTTCCAGCTTAAAATTGTTAGAACGTGGATACCATAATCCATAAGAAATAGTTCTGATGAGGTAACAAATTATTCTCTTTACTGCAGTCAGATGCGATTCCTTAGGAGCTGACTGAAACCTATCACATTTACATACACTAAACATAATATCTGGTCGACTGACAGTCAAGTAAAGAAAGAACTGTTCATTTCACGATATTTAGTTTCATCAACTAGATTTCCTTTTTCATCCTTGTCGAGACTTGTTGATGGGCTCATTGGTGTATCAATTACTTTAGCACTGCTCATGCCAAACTTTTGAATTAATTCCTTTGTATATTTTGTCTGGCACACAAACGTTCCTTCTTCATATTGTTGAATTTTTAGTCCAAGGAAAAATGTAAGCTTTCCCATCATGCTCATTTCAAACTCACTTTGGATAAGACTAGCGAATTCCTTACACAAAAGAGGGTTAGCACTTCCAAAGATAATATCATCAACATAAAACTTGAGTAATAAGATTACCTCCTGATGATATTTTGATAAATAATGTAGTATCTACTTTACCTCTTGTAAAGCCATGATCAAGTAGAAATGAACTAAGCCTTTTGTACCAGGCTCGTGGAGCTTGTTTGAGTCCATACAAAGCTTTAGTCAACTTATACACATGGTAAAGGAACTTTGAGTCTTCAAAACCAGGAGGTTGTTTTACATATACCTCATAATCAATAAACCCATTTAAAAAGGCACTTTCGACATCCATCCGAAAAAGTCTAAATCGTTTGAAGGATGCATATGCAAGAAGAATCCGTATAGACTCTAGTCGAGCTACTGGTGAAAAGGTTTCATCGTAGTCGACTCCTTCCTGTTGTGAGTAGCCTTAGGCTACTAATCTGGCTTTGTTTCTCACGACCTTTCCATCTTCATTAAGCTTATTTCTGTAAACCCATTTTGTTACAGTAGTGACACATAGGGGCCAATCCAGTTTTTGATCTACCACTTGTGTTAGTACTTGTGGACTCAGTTCTAACCGGTCCTTTCCTAGTTGACTTGTAAGTCGCATGGTTAGACTTGACAGAACTGTGACTGGTGGACTTGTGCATGCCATTAAATTGCATTTACAATTCTTGAACTTTATCTTGAAGTACATCTCTTTCAATTTCACATACTTCAAGCTTGAGTTCTCAGTCTTTTTTTCCCCTATTCAGTCTCCTTAGTTCATTCATCATTTTTTGAGACTCTTTTAGAATAAGGTCAAGAATATCTTGCAATTCAATGCATCTATCATAGTTATAAGATCTTACCTCGCTTGTTTCACCTCGTGCCATGAAATAATTTTGATTATCTTCTTCGCATTCATCGTTTGATACATCTTCATCAGTCCAACACCCCGAATATTTGTTCATATCGTTTTCTAGAATGGTCATGAAGCATAGATTTGCTACTTCCTCGTGTTCTGAACTGTATTCATCACTCCAGCTTCCAAAAGATTTATTTTTATTGAATCCTCTGGAAACCTTTCTTTTAAGATCTTGGCATTCAGCTCAAAATGAGTGATAATGGTTAGTTAAAAGTATGTCCTCTTCAAGTCTAGAACATATATATACTTCGTGAGGCCTTCTTGACTCTTGAATAACGTGAATCTTGAGAGATTGCAAACCCAAGGGAGTTGATCCTTGAAAGGAATCATAGATTGATTCTTTCCCAGAATAAAGTCAAGTTTCCGTTGATCTTCTTTGATTTGTGGTCTTGATAGGCTTTTCATATGCTAGGCATATCGTTTTATTACTTGTGTGATTTGCGATAGATCCCTTGATTTCTGGCTTCAACGATCTCCAGTGCAACCCTTTGCGATCTCGTTTTCCTTTGATTTGGGACCTTTCTGTAATAGCTTTCGTCAATCATTTATCGAATCATTGATTGGTTCTTCTTCCGGATCTTCGCTGCTTCTTCCTTTTTCATCTCTAATCATTGATTTTTTCCCTTGCATTTGCTCCAGTTAATAGATTGTTTCCTTAATCTATTCTTGAATGGTATTGCTTCTTGATTCCTTTGTTTTATTCTTTGTGATCCTGCATCACATGTGATATATTATTTTTCATCATTGAAACTCATAATTAACAACTATGACACACACTTATCTCTCACGAATTACATAACTAGCGTTTGATCATAGATTCCCAAATTTGTTTTAAAAAACTTAATTTGGGTAAAGTTTGGTTTGAAGATGAAAATTTGTCTCGACATAATTTTTCAAAATATATTTCATTTTTTTTGTTGAAAAAGCATGAAATGTGACTTATACCCATAAATTCTAAAAACTATCAAAAATATCGAACAATAACAAATAAACAAATTTGCTAATCCTATATATGCAGAACCTTCACCGATGTCATTCATTATTACTATCACAAATGATAGTCTTGAACATAGATAAGTTTGACACAAAATTATTATTTTTATAATGAACTACATAATACACTATTCTAAAGTCATAACCTGATATCTTAATACCAACTGTTAATAACACAATTACTAGCCATTATAATTCGGCAAATTGTAATAATATTAAAAGATCTATCAGTCCAAAAGAAAATGATAGTAATTACCTGGTGGATTAGTTGGGTCATAATAGATGGTGAGCATTTTTATAAAATACAAAAGTTTGGGGTAATTTTTAAAATTGCTAAAAAGTCAAACATAATATTTTGGGCCAAAAACAGATCTAGAGCTAGCTTTGGAATTTGAAATTTTTATTTTCACAATCTGCCAAAACATGGATAAAATCTATAAACAAACATGTTTTGCCAAAAAATAATTTGAGAAAAACTTGGCAAAATCTATGACCAAAAGAGGTATAGTCTCTTCACAATTCATCTCATTTTTTCTTCTCTTACTTCACTTCACTTCATCCCATACCAACATTCTTTTAAACAAGAAACTAAAATCAAAATTTTAATTATGGAGATTGGGAATGACCTAATATTTAATATTTTAAGGGGAAAAACATAATTTGGTACTTTCTTCGTGTAATTTTCATATATAACAATTTTAAAATTTTTTAAATCAAGGGATCATTTAGTACAAAATTGGGATATCTCACCGTTTATATGAGATAAATTACAACAAGATCTTGAAATAAAATAATCATCGATTTTAGCCAATATCTCCATTAAATACAGGATAAGTTTTATCCTAAAATTTATAATAAAATAACTCACCTAATCCCATGAATCAAACGACGCCCTTACATATCAAACACCGGAGCTTGGTAATTAAAAGAATGTATATATAAGTATTTTTTATTTATAATATAGTATTGATTTTATGTAATGGGACCTATATTTATTAATATAGTATTAATTTCAAGTTGGATAAACTTATAAATTAATTTATTTTTTTAATATTTAGGAATCTAAAATTAGGTAAAACTTTTTCTACTTGGATCATTCTTTATTAGAGCTGTGTAATAATTTCTAATATTTAGGATTGCAACATTGATTGAATTTATCATAATCTTCTTAATATGGGAATAACTCAACGCAAGAATTTGTTCTAAAGTTGAGTCCTCATATAAATACCGGAAAAAGGGTCAAAATTGCTACTGGAAATAACTCAAATATACCCTCCGTTAGCTTTTGGTACCAAATATGTCCCTGCTGTCTAAAATTTGGACCACTATTTTCCTAAAAACTAACGGCTGCCACATGAGCTCATGTGGACAACAAAAGTCTATCCCTAGGAGATGGTCCTCCATCTTGACAAAAGCCCTCCAAGCCTAAAATTTCTTTCTCCATTTTCATTTGTTGACTCATCTAAGTGTTACTCCTTCCAAATAACTAAAGCACCAATCTTATTATGAGAAATTTAGTTGGGCTATTCTTAAGATTCATAAATCTGTAAAATATTTTCAGTATATTGTGCAAGAAATAAAATACCAACTTTTATCACTTAAAATCAGAAATCTTATCACCAAAAAAAAGAGAGGAAAAAACAGAGATCTAAACATCACAAAATTGGTGGAGAATAACAAAAACTGCATATTGCAGTACTCCCATGACTGGCTATCCATGATCATAACTCAAAATGGTCACAAATTAGTTGCAGAAATATATCCTTTTAAAAACAACTCTTATCAAAAACTCGAAAATCCATTAGAAATAGATCATCTTCAAAAATACTCTACCCTCGGCAAATAGGACCCAGACCCAAAACCTCATAAAAAGATATACTCCCTCCGTTCCAATTTATGTGAACCTGTTTGACTCGGCATGGAGTTTAAGAAAAAATAAAAACTTTTAAAATTTGTGGTCCTAAACAATTCAAAAAGGGACCTAGAGTATTTATGTGGTTATAAAAGTTTATTGTAAATTTAAGCAAAATTGTTTTCAAATTTAAAAAGGGGTCATTCTTTTTGGAACAGACCAAAAATGAAATAGGTTCACATAAATTGGAACAGAGGCAGTACTTTTTAGACACCACCTAAATCCTTATCCTTTCCCTCCTCAATGGCCTAGCTAGTAGGCCACCTGAAGTTCACTACACCTTTACGGAAAATGCAACAACCTCACGCAAAAAATGGGTTCTTGCGGGTGGAGAAAGTTTTTTTTCTATGTTAGACTGCCATGTTAACATGATTATAATATTTAAATAGGTCTAAAAGCTCATGAGACAGTCGTTAGTTTTTAGGGCAATAGTGGTCCAATTTTTAGACGGCAAGGACATATTTGATACCAAAAGCAAACGAAGGGTATATTTGTATTATTTTCAATAGTTCGAGGGCAATTTTAACCCTTTTCTATATAAATATAAACCTGAATGACTGGGTTAAAAGAACTATATGCCTACTTTTAGGAGCTCTAATATCTTTTTTGTTTATTTCTTATAGTACCTTAAAAGTAATTATAATTCATTGATCCACAACGAAATGTCAAAAAGATATAAAAATAAATATTTAAGAAAGTAAAAATGAATATTAACACTAATTATTATAATAAAAGGCATTACTAAAAAGGAAAAGTACAAAAAAATTACTATTGCTTTAGGATTTATTTGCTATTAAAGATTTGCTGTCTTGAAAATTACAGTTGGAAACCTTCGGAAAGACACTTATGAGACACTTAATGAGGAAAAAGACAGCCTGGTAAGTCAGTAGAAGGATTTCTCCATCTCCCTGTTGTTTATTAACTACGCAAAAAATATAATTCCTGCGACTAAAATAATGCTTGTGAGGGTACTGACCTACTGCCTCCGTTCACTGTACTAAAAATAAATTTTCATTTTTACTTGTCACTTTACGCATATCAAGAGAAGACAATTTTTTTTCTGTAACACCCACAGTATTTATTACTCATTTCAAATCATTTTCTCAGATCCAATAAAATATGTATCAATTAATATGAGTATCATAGTAAATTATACACTTCATTTATTATTTCTTAAGCCACATGAAAAGTCAAAACGTTCCAACTAAGACTAAGAGTGAACGGAGGTAGTATTAAATTTCTGGGTGCTGAAACTTTTTCGGGATAAACTGGCAACACTACCACTTCCTAATCTTGCTATGTGGAGGATTTACTATCCTTATTAATACTCTGTCACTTTTTGATGTTTGACAGAAAATGGACAAAAACGATCAGGTTTGTCTTTTTGGTCATTGTTCGACGTCTATATTCTTTATCTGCGATTTGCTCATATTCAATATCTTTGTCGGAATGTCTTGTGTTGTTCCAGAGTTTATTATCTGATGTATGTTTATCAGAGTGGAGTTTCTCCACAACTGTTAGATATAGGATTTTTTGTCTTTTCACGAGATATTTGGTCACATGAAGCTGTTAGTCTAAGGATTTAAAGGTTATATTATTTGAGAATCTTTTATGCATCTTTTCTCAAACGTAGTCAATGTAGTCTAACTCTACTATACTTGAGTCATTTCCTCTCCCCTTTTGATTTCTCCTAGCATATGTACTGGGAACTTCTTTTTCTATTTGGGGTAAACGGAGGTTAGAGAAAATAATTAACTCTGACAATTCTTTAAACTGAAAGGTATATTATCTCTGAGCACTTTATGTGGTAGTATTCTCAAAATAAATGAGTCCAACTGTCAATATGCAGGTAAAGAATTTTTACATTCGACAATATTTTAAAGTCCGTTGACAAGTGTCTTAAACAAAATCACGTGACGTGGCAGGCCTTTTAGAAGATATAAGAAATATGACAAAATGCTTTTGAAAAGTGTCAATGCACTTTTCCACGTTCTTTTCCCTCAGCATGTTAAATCCATGCACATGTGCCTATAAAAGGGCTCTCAATTGGACAGGAAAATCATAATTTAGCAAGACAAACAAATCCTTCTACTTCTTTCCTTCCAATTTCGGTGTTCATCAGCTTTCTTTTATTGTTTTTCCTTCTCAAAGTTTAGTAGTTTAATTTTTTTGTTTTCCTTTTTTAAATTGGGATATTATCATTTTTAGCTCGCGCCAGAAACTATTTATAACTGATAGCCGAAGAAGTGTATAAAACTTGTATAATTTTGTATATAATATACAGAATATATATATATATATAAAATATATAAATTTTATACATTATTTTGGCTATTATTTTTATAGCGGCTATACATTATCATTTTCCCCTTTAAATAGCTGAGTTTGTAATATTTAATTTTACTGATTCCTGTATACTCTAAATAAATAGAGATGGACTTGTTTAATCCTGTGAAAATATTTCACATTGTTGAAATAATTTTTTAGGACAGTGGCCAGCACGATTCAAACCAATTCATGTATCTGCTTACAAATAATATTGAAGCAGCAGTGTTATTGTTGTTATTTTTAGGTATCATTTCCCTGCAAGCAAGGTTAAGGAACAAGTTTTACTTAGCCAAGCAAGTTTAAGTTATCAGATGAAGATGTTTCCTTGCCACCTGCTCAGATCCAGTCAACAGAGGCGGACATTCATATTCAGAGGAGTCAGAAAGTAAGCTCTAAAACCCAACGCTGTCTGTGCTGTGACATTGTCAATGACCTGTGGCAATGCAGCTTTTAATCTACGGAACACTTTAACTAGAAATACATTAACTTTTGCTATATTGTGTTAAAACAAGAAATGATTTTGTCAGTTTTCTTTGACAACAATTGAATTTTTAGGCATGGACTTCAATTCAGTTTCTGATTTTGCGTAATTTCCTAAATTAGGCTGCAGGCAGATCAGAAAATATAGTTTTCAAACTATTTACGGGCGTGTGATTTGAATGAAGCTGGACAAAAATAGTGGAAGAAGCCTTTCCCTTGTTTGTATGCCTGTAAAATCTTTGTGGAATATCTGCTTGAGTTTCTGAAACTTAATTAAATCAGTGGTTTTCAAGCAATCGTCTTATTTATATCTATGACTTCCAAGCCTAGCACTTCAGATTCCGATGGTTAACTAGGATTCATAAAACGACTAAAGAAAGTGTCGTCCATACATTTGCATATGTTCCATCCTAGCATGCCATTGCTGCCTGCTCCCCATCTAGATACTGATTTGCAATACTGCTTTGAAAATAAGTGGAAATATAATTTTGAGCTTCATAGTACTTAATTTTCAACTCTCACAGGTTTCAACTGACTGAGCTAGTTTAATAACAACCCAGTTTAATCCCACTAGTGGGGTTTGGGGAGGGTAGTATATACGCAGACCTTACCCCTACCCTTGGGTAGAGAGGCTGTTTCCAAATGACCCTCAGCATCCTTCCCTCCAAGAACTCCCCACCTTGCTCTTGGGGTGACTCGAACTCACAACCTCTTGGTTGGAAGTGGAGGGTGCTTACCATCAGAGCAACCCACCTTGTCTGACTGAGCTAGTTTGTTTCTCTCAAATGTGGAAGTGTATATAATTAAGTATTTTTCCTAATCTTTTGTTCTCATTTTGGAAGAAAACTTGATTGGTGAGGGAGGTTATTCTGAAGTATACAAGGGATATCAAAGATGGCCAACCTATGGCAGTGAAAAGTAGGGGTGTTTATAAAAATCCGAACAATCGAACCAAACTGAAAACCGAACCAAACCGACCAAAAATGCCGATACTTTTTAGGTTTGGTTTAGTTTTAGTTTTGAATTTTAAAAACTGATCAAATTTGATTTGTTTTCGGTTTTAATCAAAAAATAACCGAACAAAACCGACTATAGAACTAACTATTTAAATTTATTATTACACCTATATATATATA
>AWOL01S0036250.1:0-38535 GCA_000715115.1 Nicotiana otophora | reverse complement strand
ATATATTTATTTATTTTTTATATAAAGTTTCTAAAATTTTATGGTACATATTAGTCATTTGTATTTTTAGTCTAGTTTTTTGCTATTATAATAATCTAATTCTTTGCTTTTATATTCTAGTTGATTGGTAGTTTTCTTTTGCTAAGTACAAAAATTTATTTCATATTAAAAATAATCGATTTTTATTTGAGTAATTAAATTATTCATCAGTATTTGATTCAATTATTATCAATATATCTTGGTAAAAGATAGATTACTCAAAGAACAATTGATTTGACAGTGTTATGTTGAAAATGTACTCGCCGGAATATGCGTTTGGTAGTGTATGTCTCATATATTAAGAAAAAACTTGATAAATAACTAAAAAACCAAAAAACCGAACAAAAATCGAATCGATAAAAATTCGACTTAATTGGTTTGGTTTGGTTTCTATTTAGGGAAAAACCGATCCAAACCGAACCATGAAAGGTTGACCAGAGGATCTCAAGAGGAAATGACATCAGAATGACAATTTAGTACATGTCAAACATCCAAACATTGCGAATGTGATAACCTAAGGTTTACCTATTGTAAATATGCGATAAGGATCCCTTGTTGTAACTTTCATCTTGCATGTTAATGGCAGATACCTCTGTTCTTTATGCATGGCATTGTGGATGGAAAAACTGATGTATATGCTTTTGGTGTGTTGCCGTTGGAGTTCATTTCCGGGCGTCCAGCTTTGGATGAATCTCGTAATAGTGTTGTGATGTGGGTATGTAATCATCTCAACTCCCCTTCAATTACTCAATTGCAGATGTAGTAATACAAATTGCCTATTGTTCCAAGTATCAATCAGATTTGTAGGATAAACTGAAACCAAACAACTTTGCAGGCTAAACCTTTGCTTCTCAGCAAGAAACATAATGAGATAGTCAATCCATCACTCGAAGATGCCTATGAGACTCTGAACAGCTTAGTCAGATTCTCATAGTCGCCTCTTTTATGCATACAACAATCCTCAGCTGATCGGTCTTCACTGAGCCAGGCAAGCAACTGGAACTTTAGTCGGAAAATAGCCAATTTTAGTCATAATAACAGAAATGTTGATAGTAACCATTTAAAAGAAGAAATGTGTTTTTGCTGCAATTTTTGCCTTCTTCTGGTGTCTTATGTATTCATGCTTCTCTTATTCTAGGAGCTAACGTGTGATGGAACAATCAGAATGTTTAAAACTTCACTGATTGAGGAATGTTGATTATAACCATTGAAAAGAAAATCTAGTGACTTAAGAATCACAATGTTCGGAACTTCTCTTAATTCTTCCATTCTGCATTCTCCAAAAAGAAAAAGAAAAAAAGACAGTTGCTTCTGCTGAAGAAGATATTTATACCTTGACTGAGGAAGAAACTTTTACTGGCAGAAGGAGGGCACACTCATTCTGTTTTAACTCAAAGCATAACATATTCTGCTTTTCTCTGGGAATGCAGAGGAAATAAGCTCGGCTGTTTCGTCCTCTTGTTCTCACCCTAGGCCAATGGTAAGCCTATTATGTGAATTATAAGATAAGCAATTTGCGTTTATATCATGCAAATATTACTAAAAGGAAACTTTCTTTATAGTTTATTGGTCCATCTTTTTAATTCTCAGTACATAAAGCTTTGAGTTTAATTGGAAATGTTAAGCTTATTTGAAGAGACTTTGCGTTGTATCTTGTAACATAATATACTATGACACAACAAAAGCAGAGAGAAGCCTATATATGTATTGTTCATTTTTGATTGTCTTGCAGGTTGGACAAATGTTAATTGGTGATGACGGCATTCTACAGAGCAAGGAAAAGTTTAAAAGATGGCCTCCCCTCAAGCGAAGATGGGCCAGAGAACTGGATGCGCTACTCGAGTCTCCCTAATCAAAGCTTACAGATAATTCAAACCAGTAAAATCTGGTAGAAGTAGAGATTTTTCCTTGTTAGCAATGGTATCTTTGCATCCATCGAGCACTCTGCAGTTGATGTCTGCACATGGAGCTGTTGGGATGCAAAGCAAGCTTGTTAGGTGATTAAAGTTCTGTACCAGTTAAGACGGAAGCCGAGCAACCGAATAATAATTCAACTAGAACAGGAAATCAAAAAAGAAGCGTAATTCACAAAACAAGAATAAGAAGTTGGATTTTCTTCCTACAATGGAAATGGATGACCAAACTAAAAATGATTAACTAGCAAGGGATATGCTTTCCAAGATTTTTTCATATCTTCCCCTTCCAAATTTGATGCAAACAAGCATCTTATGCAAATGGTGGCATAAGATGCTACAAGACTTCTATTTTACCCATTGGCTTTACAAGAATAATCCATGGTTGCCTTTCACTGGTATTTTACTATCTTCTCAATTTCTTGATGATGCAGATCACACTTTGAAACTATTTGATGATAATTACTAAGAAATTACCTTCAATTACCCCAAATATTCAATAGGCTAAGAGTAGCTTGTGTTTTGAATGGTGTTGTATGCTTTCATGAGTTGAGAGGTACATATATTATTTTGTGGAACCCAATGTTGAATCAAAATGTTGAGATAGCTTTGAGTGTGCCACCCTCAATATAAAGGAAAGGTTGGCCTTAGAAGAGGAAGCATACGTGCATCATAAATGCTTTGACTTTCGTTAAAGCAATCATCAATATCAAAAACACAATAACTTTTCCCCAATTCGTTTTCTCTAGAAGCTTGCTGTGTCTTCTCTTGTTTTTTCATCCAGCTTACTCTTTAATTTTTAATTTCATTCTCTATAACATTTAATAATCATATTTCGTTAGTTTTTTGAAGATGTAGATGAGTTTTATTTGGTCAAATGTTAATGGATTATTTGCCGCTATTAATTTTGTTTGACGAATTTCTGGGTCTATTTGTTACAGGCTAAGCAGTACTTTATCCAAGCTTCAAGCTTGTAATTTTGGGCGATGGAGGATCAGGTATTTCTGCTGATTCGCCTTTGACTATTTGTTTCTATATGACACTAATAATATTGTGATATCATATATTCTCAAACGTATAGAAAATTTTAGTAAGAGTAGAAAATTTTATTGGCTACGAGAAAGTTGTAATTTTTTTCAATCACGGAGAAATCCTCAAGGAAGAGTTGGCCGCCCATCTCTCCTTCTCCACTTAAATACCAATCCTTTGTTACTAAAAAAAAGTAGCTTGCTTTCTTTTCTCAAAACACTGAGAAAAAGAAGCAAGCTACTTTTTTTGAGTACATATAGACACAAATAGTCAAAGGTAAATCAGTAAAACATATAGGAACATACCTGATCCTCCATCACCCAAAATTACAAGCTTGAAGCTTGGATAATGTACTATTTGTTGGTTTGGTAGAGCCTATAACAAATAGACCCAGAAATCCGTCAAATAAAATTACTAGTGGCAAGTAATTCATTAACATTTGACTAAATAAAACGCATCTACATCCTAAAAAATTAAAGAAGCATGAGTATTAAATGTTATAGAGAATGAAATTAAAAACTAAAGAGTAAGCTAGAAAAAAAAACAAGAGAAGACAATAAGCTTCTAGAGAAAGCGAATTGGGAAAAGTAGAATATGTAAATGGGTTTTGGGTCCCATGTGATAAAATATTAATTTACTTTGGAATTAACTACTCCTAATCTAATACTACTTCATAAACAAATTATAGGTGCCATGTCTTTGATATTGATGGTGCTCTGACGAAAGTCAAAGCATTTATGGTGCACGTATGCTTCCTTTTCTAAGGCCAACCTTTCTATCACATTGAGGCTGGCCCATTCAAAGCTCTCTCTACATTTTGATTCAACGTTGGGTTCCACAAAATAATCTTTGTACCTCTCAACTCATGAAGGCATACAACACCATTCAAAACACAAGCTACTCTTAATTGAATATTTGGGGTAGTTAAAGATAATTTTTTAGTAATTATCGTCAAATAGTTTCAAAGTGTGATTTGCAAAGCATATCCCTTGGTAGAGCTTTATCATTTTTAGTTTGGTCATTCATTTCCATTGTAGTAAGAAAATCCAACTTCTTATTCTTGTTTTGGTTCTTCATTGTGATGTGAATTGAGGAAGAGAAGAGGCAAATGAAAACAGAGAACTAAATTTGGAGCCTAGAGCCGCCCTTGAATTCATAGGTGCTCACATGTGACCATTTATGAAGTATTAGTATGTACAAATAAAGTAGAACCCAAAACCCACTTAAAACCCTATGCACTTTTCTCTATGTATTCTCTTGTTGTTTTCAACTTGCTCTGTAAATTATTGTGTATAACATTAGTAAATTTCAAATATTAATAGCGTTGGATTATTTGCATTTTTTGATGAATTTTTGGGTTGGTGGCTGTAAATCTATTTGTTATGGGCTCTAGCAAATCAACAAATATTAGATTATCAAAGCTTCTAATTGTGAGCGATGGAGGAGAATGGTCTTTTGTTTGGGTCAGGGTGTAATAATTGTGATTGATTCTAGTTTTCAAAAAGTTAAGAAATTATATCTAAGTTCCTACCATGAATAACCACTATTATTTGTTGTAGCCAATCAAATCATTGTAAATTAAAGTGTATATTTCCTAGAGCTCAGTAGTTTGCTTCCTTTTGTTAGAGCATTCATGTTGTAACTGGAACTATTTTCTTCGGGAAAGACCACTTTTGTCATCTCACCGTGAATTTGAAAAGAAATACGAACGTAAGTTTTTGATTTCTTGCAATGAAAGAATAAGAAGTTATGGTTTTGATAATTTAGATATGTATACACACATGCAATCAAGTTAGTGTAACTTGTTGTTTATAATATAATATTTTTAAATGACACAAAGTCTTTAATTTTATATAATAATATTATTATTTATTTTAGTAAGGGATAATTAAAATAATAAGATGCTAGGCATGTATTTATAATATATTACCTTTGATATTATAGTAAAATATTATATTTACTAATATGCAAATTTAAGTAATTTAATTTAATAGTCTAAAATGTTTTTACTGCTCAAAGAGTAGACAGTCTTTCTTTCTTTCATTTTTACAAAATTTATGAAATTTTTATTTTTCCATAAAATTTAATATTGATGTAACTTAAATAAAATAATAAAATCAACTATAAAAAATTTTTGGGGTGCCAAAATTTCGAGGGAGCCTAAATCAAGGCTTTACTAACCTTCGCCTTGAGCTACCCGTTCATCCCTAACATTCTCAATTAAATTTTATAGAGTCTCAGTTAGATAAAATAATAATGACAAAGAACATTAAATATAGTGAATGTATCATTCAGTTACCAAGTGTGAATAAAGCTGGTTGAACTGCATGTTGGTATGGCAGTGTCAATTAGTTTTGTAGCTCTTTATAAACTTGTTTCTAGTTTTATGACCCAACCTGTTTTTTTACACACAAAAAAATTATTTTTACACGTAAGAGATCAGTCCTTTACACATAAAAGATCTAAAAAGGTCATTTTTTAATTCTATCTAAAGGGGCACGATGTACAAATCATGAGGCCTAAAATAAAAATATATTAAAAGACCTTTAAACTTATTTCATAAAATTTATATAATAATGAGACACAAAAAACTTATAATACTTTGATTTAGTGGTGAGAGCGCAACACATGATGTGTGGATAGGCGCATGTCCTGAGTTTGAACTCTCCGCTATAAAAATAATAATATTAAGTAAAACTGATAAGTGATTCATCGAGTTTCGAACCTTGTGACACTTGCCTCGAGAATTTCTTAGTTAAAAAAGGACGAGACACAAAAGAACTTGCCTTCTGATGTATTGATTAATTAAATATGACAAAGAATAGCTAATTTAGAGAATATGTGTCGAAATTAGAGGAACAAAAATAAAATTGATGAGAAGGTAAATATATTATTTAATTTAATAAGAGAATATTTTTTATAATATTACCTCGCTCAATTCTACCTCCAGCAAATTTTAAAAAATATTAAAATATTAAAATTTGAAATCTTTATTAATAATTATATAAATATAACTTTTATAATAATATAGTAGTACTTCATACTCCATCTGTTTCAATTAAAATGACGCACTTTCCTTATAAGTCTGTTCCAAAATATAACGATCTGGCCGGTCGTTTTGAGTATTTTAGCCCCGATCCCCTAAATTATGCTTCCTTTATGCTATATTGTGGTTATGTAACTTGCAAGTGTGTTTGATTTTGGTTTCGGGTGAGTTTCGGAGTGAAATGTGACACATAGTCCCTAAGTTGGAGGTTTAAGTTGTTAGAGTTGATCGTGGTTTGACTTGTGTGAAGATGACTCTAAAATGAAGTTTTGGCGATTTCAATAGTTCCGTATGCTAATTTTGGTCTTAAGAGCATGCACAGATGTTGATTTGGAGGTCCGTAGGTCGTTTCGGCGTAGTTTGGCGAAAGTTGAAAATTGGAGGAATTTAGAAAGTTTGACCGGGAGTTGACTTTATTGATATCGGAGTCGGATCCCGATTTCGGAAGTTGAAATAGGTATGTAATATCATTTATGACTTGTGCACAAAATTTGGTGTCAATCGGAGTTGTTTTGGTATGAATCGACGTGAGTTTCGAAATTCGGAAGTTCATAGGTTTTAATTTGGGTTGCGATTCATAGAATTTGTGTTGTTTGATGTGATTTGTGATCTTAAGTAGGTCAGTTATTATTTTAGAACTTGTTGGTATATTCGGGTGGGGTCCGGGGGTCCCGGGTGTGGTTCAGATTGAATTCAAACCAATTTTGGACTTAGCTTCATTGTTGAAGTCCTAGGCCGGCTGGTGTCATCGCACCCGTGGAAGGTTTGACCGCAGGTGCGGAGTGGCGAGTGCGGAAGGTGAAGCGCAAAAGCGAAAGGAGAGCCCAGGGCTGGGCTCGCAGGTGCGGACACCTGGGCGTAGGTGCGCCTCCGTAGGCGCGACCATTTTCTCCACAGAAGCGGAAGTGGAGGAGGGGCTTTGGGCAGGACCGTAGGTGCGGTCTCTTTCTCCGCAGCGGACCTCCTGGACTTAAGTGGGATCCGCACCTGCGATGGGTTTTCCGCAGGTGCGGCATCGCAGAAGCGACCCAAAGGCCGCAGAAGCGGAAGTCACTGGACAGAAAAGGAGAAATTAGATGGTTTGATTTCATAATTCATTTTGGGACTTTGAGAGCTCGGTTTGAGGCAAAATTTTGAGGAATTTTCAGAGGAATTGTTAGGGTAAGAGTTCTTGACTCGATTTCGGTTAAATTATACTAATCTATCATTATTATTAGCATGTAATTAAGGATTTGAGTTCGAAAAATTGGGAAAAAAAGTGTAGAAGTTCTTAGGCTAAACTTTTTAATTTTGAAAGGCAAAATAAGGTCTGATTTGGATATTTCTTGTATAGTGGGACTCGATATTGAATAGGTGTTCGGATTTTATAATTTTGGTTGGGTTCCGAGACGCGGGCCCGAGTCGACCTTTTGGGGCGATTTTTTAATTCTTTGCTAAGATTATAATTTCATTATTTAAATTAGTTTTCTATAGTTATATTTATAGTATGAAATTATTTTGGCTAGACCTGATCTCATACTACGCCTGATCTTATAATTATTTTGGCTAGACTTGATCTTATAATTCCAAATATCGTTATGTCTTCTGTCTTGTTTTCTTATTAATTCCAGTAGGGCCTTGACCTGATCTCGTCACTACTCTACTAAGGTTAGGCTTGATACTTACTGGGTACCGTTATGGTGTACTCATACTACACTTCTGCACATGTTTTTGTGCAGATCCAGGTACATCTTATCTGTCCCGGTACTAGCGTGCTAAGCTTGCTTTTGGAAACTTCAAGATACACCTGCCCGCGTCCGCGGGCCTCGGAATCCCTTTCTATCATGTTCTTCCTTATTTCATTTCACTTTTATAGCTTGTGACTTATATCTCACCAAGTTTTGGGAGGTGTATGTATGGAGTTTATAGATTTTATTTATGAAATTTTTGAGTTTTGAAATTCTAAGCTTTTATTTAATGTTTACGCACGTTGTTAGGCTTACCTAGTCTTAGAGACTAGGTGCCGTCACGACATTCTACAGAGGGAATTTGGAGTTGTGATAAGTTGGTATCGGAGCTCTAGGTTCATAGGTGTTATGAGTCACAAACAGATTTAGTAGAGTCTCGCGGATCGGTACGGAGAGGTCTGTACTTATTTTCGGAAGGCTATGGAACTATTAGGAAAATCTTCACTTCTTTGAATCCTTATCGTGTGAAATTGTTGACTTTGGAATTCTAAATTTCTATCTTTCTATTTTCTCGTAGATGGTGATGACACGTACAACCGGATCAGATGACCAGACACCCGCACTCCCTGCTAGATCCGTGAGAGGCCGGGGCCGGGGTATAGGCCGAGGACGTCCACGTGGTGCAGCGAGAACACCTGCACGAGCTCTACAGAGGAGACACCAGTAGTTCCAAATGGAGAGTAGGCACCTGAGATGCCTGTTACTGCACCAGCACTCTATGAGACTCTCGCCCATTTTCTGAGCATGTTCGACACTTTAGCTCAGGCAAGGTTGATATAGTTAATCCTACCACATCTCAGGCCAGGGGAGGAGCATAGACTCCCGCCGCCCGTACCCTAGAGCAGTGGGTCCAGGTTGACCAGATCCCAGAGGTCATACCGGTACAGCCGGTCGCCCCAGTTCATCCCGAGGTTTGGGCAACAGTTTCTGAGGGGGAGCAGCTCAAACTCGACAGGTACAAGAAGTACGACCCTCTTACTTTCAGCGGCTTGGCTTCAGAGGATGCCTAGGGTTTTCTTGAGAAATACCACCATATTCTTCGTACTTTGGGTATTGTGGACTCTAGTGGGATTTCTTTCACTATGTTCTAGCTTAAAAGAGCGACTTATCAGTGGTGGAGAGCATATGAGCTGGGTAGTCCCGCCGAGGCAACTTCACTCACTTAGACTCAATTCTCGGATATGTTCTTGAGGGAGTTTGTTCTCCAGAGTATCAGAGATGCATGTCGCGTAGAGTTTGAGTAGTTGCGCCTGGGTTCTATAACCGTGTAGGAGTATGCAACCCGGTTCAGTGATTTGTCTAGGCATGCACCAGCCTTGGTTGCTACTATTAGAGAGCGAGTCCGTCGATTTATTAAGGGGATCAACCCCGGTATCAGTTTTAGCATGGCCAGAGAGTTAGAGATGGACATCGCATACCAACAGGTAGTGGGGATCGATAAGAGATTGAAGGGTATGTGGACCTGGAAGAGAGAGGAGAGGGAGGACAACATGCCTCGAGATTTTGGCACACATAGTGGTACTCGTACCCTAGTTGCAGCTCGTCATAGTAGGGGCTATGTGAGTCGCCTTGTTCACTCAGCACTTCCAGCTTCTAGCGGTATTCTGTCCACTCCTAGGCCTCAAGTTCCCTATTATGCACCGCCATTGTCTAGTGCACCTCCTACAGGGGTGCTTTTAGTGGTCAGTCCATCTGATCAGGCTTGAGCCAATCACAACAGCCACGTCCTCCGAGATCTTGTTTTGAGTGTGGTGACACTCATCATATGGTGAAGGATTGCCCCAGACTCAGGAGGGGTTCACCTCTACAGACTACTCACGCTCTGCGTATTCCATCAGGTCCTCAGGCTTCTCAGTCCATGGTCGCCGCACCAGTTGTCACTTCACCTGCACTACCAGCTAGAGGTGGAGGTCAAGCAGGTAGTGGTCTCCCTAGAGAGGGAGGCCATGCCAGATATTATGCTCTTCCTGCTAGGACGGAGGCAGTTGCATCCGCCTCAGTCAGCACAGGTATTGTTCCGGTCTGTCATAGAGATGCATCACTCTTATTTGATCCAAGCTCTACTTATTCTTATGTATTGTCTTAGTTTGCTCTATATTTGGGTGTATCCCGTGATTCTTTGAGTTCTCCTGTCTATGTGTCCACACTTGTAGGAGATTCTATTATTGTTGACCGTGTGTTTCAGTCGTGTTTATTTGTTCTTAGTGGTTTTGAGACTAGAGCCTATCTATTATTGCTTAGTATGGTAGATTTTTTATATTATTTTGGGCATGGACTAGTTGTCGCCCTATCATGCTATTCTTTATTGTCACACCAAGACCGTGACGCTGGCTATGCTAGGATTACCACGGATAAAGCAGAGAGGTGTTTTAGATTATGTTCATAATAGGGTAATCTCATTTCTAAAAGCTTAGCGTATGGTTAAAAAGGGATGTAATGCTTATCTAGCTTTCATGAGGGATGTCAGTGTTGATACTCCTACCGTGGAGTCAGTTCGCTATAGTGAGATATTATCCAGATGTATTTTCGGCAGATCTTCCAGGTATGCCGCCCGACAGGGATGTTGATTTTCGCATTGTTGATTTTCGCATTGATTCTTTTATCAGACACTGAGTCCATTTCTATTCCACCCTATCCTATGGCCCCAGTAGAGTTGAAAGAGTTAAAGGAGTAGTTGCAAGAGTTTCTTGATAAGAGCTTCATTCGTCCCAGTGTATCTCCTTGGGATGCTCTAGTCTTATTTGTAAAGAAGAAGGATGGTTCTATGTATATGTGTATTGATTATCGCCAATTGAACAAGGTTACCATGAAGAACATGTATCTATTGCCACATATTGATGACCTATTTGATCAGCTACAGGGTGCCAGAGTGTTCTCTAAGATTGACTTGCTTTCAGGCTATCATCAGTTGAAGATTCGGGAGCCAGATATCCCGAAGACTACCTTCAGGACTCGGTATGGTCATTACGAGTTCCTTGTGATGTTATTTGGGCTAACCAACACCCCAGCAACATTCATGCACTTGATGAACAGTTTATTTCATCCCTATCTTGACTTATTTGTCATTGTGTTTATTGACAACATTCTGGTGTACTATCGGAGCCGGGAGGATCATAAGCAACACTTGAGGACCGTGCTTCAGACCTTGAGAGAAAAGAAGTTATATGCAAAATTTTTGAAGTGTGAATTCTGGCCCAGACCATCTTCAGCTACGGAGATCCAGAGTTTTCTTGGTTTGGCGGGGTATTACCGTAGATTTGTAGAGGGTTTCTCGTCTATTGCAACACCTATGACCGGATTGGCCTAGAAGGGTGCTCTGTTCAGGTGGACGAAGGAGTGTGAGGAGAGCTTTCAAAAGCTCAAGACAGCTTTGACTACAGCTCCAGTGTTGGTGTTGCCTTCGGGTTCGGGGTCTTATACTGTGTACTGTGATGCGTTGCGCATTGGTCTGGACGCGGTGTTGATGCAGGATGGTAGGGTGATTGCCTACGCGTCTAGACAACTGAAGGTGAATGAGAAGAACTATTTTGTCCACGACCTCGAGTTAGCAGCTATTGTTCACGCCTTGAAGAATTGGCGGCACTATTTGTACGGTGTCCCTTGTGAGGTCTACACCGACCACCAAGTTTACAATATCTGTTCAAATAGAAGGATAACTTGCGGCAGTAGAGGTGGTTAGAGATGCTTAAGGACTATGATATCACCATTCTATATCATCCCGGGAAGGCCAATGTGGTGGCCGATACCTTGAGTCGCAAGGCGGAGAGCTTGGGCAGCTTAGCATATCTATCGGTAGCAGAGAGGCCATTAGCCTTGGATGTTCAGGCCTTGGCCAACCAGATTGTTAGATTGGATGTTTCTAAGTCGAGCCGAGTTTTGGCTTGTGTGGTTTCTCAGTCTTCTCTTTACGATCGTATCAGAGAGCGTCTGTATGATGACCTCCATCTCCTTGTCCTCAAGGACACAATTTAGCACGGCGATGCCAATGATGTCACTATGGGGATGAAAGTTTATTACAGATGCATGGCAGGCTATGTGTGCCCAATGTAGATGGCTTATGTGAGTTGATTCTCTAGGAGGCTCACAGTTCGCAGTACTCCATTCATCTAGGTATCGCGAAGATGTATCAGGACTTGAGGCAACATTATTGGTGGAGGAGAATGAAGGACATAATGGAGTATATAGGTCGGTGCTTAAATTGTCAGTAGGTGAAGTATGAGCACCAACGGCCAGGTGGATTTCTTCAGAAGCTAGAGATTCCAGAGTGGAAATGGTAGCAGATTACTATAGATTTTGTTGTTAGGCTCCCAGGGACTCAGAGGAAGTTAAATGCAATTTGGGTGATTGAGGATAGATTGACCAAGTAAGCTCATTTCATTCTTGCGGTGACTACTTATTCTTCAGAGCAGCTGGCTCAGGTTTATATTCGCGAGATCGTCAGGCTTCATGGAATGCAGGTATCTATCATCTCTCACTGGATACGGAGTTTACATCGTGATTCTGGAGGGTCGTACAACATGAGTTGGGCACGCAGGTGGAGTTGAGTACATCATTTCACCCTCATACGGGTGGACAGTTCGAGCGCACTATTTCGATATTGGAGGATATGCTTTGTTCGTGTGTGATGGAGTTGGAGGTTCTTGGGATCAGTTCTTGCCACTCGTGGAGTTTGCCTACAACAACAGTTACCGGTCAAGCATTCAGATGGCCTCGTATGAGGCTTTAAATGGTAGGCAGTGCCGGTCTCTGGTGGGTTGGTTTGAGCTGGTGAGGCTAGGCTATTGGGTACAGACTTGGTTCAGGATGATTTGGAAAAGGTTAAATTGATTCAGGATCGACTTCATACATCCTAATTCAGATAGAACAGTTATGCATATCGGAAGGTTCGCGGTGCTGCATTCATGGTTGAGGAGCGGGTCTTGCTCGGGGTTTCGCCCATTAAGGGTGTTATGAGGTTCGAGAAGAAGGGCAAGTTGTTCCCTAGGTATATTAGACCTTTTGGGATTCTTGAGAGGGTTAGAGAGGTGGCTTATAGACTTGCACTACAACCCAGTGTAGCTGTAGTTCATCCAGTATTCCATGTGTCTATGCCACGAAAGTATCACGGCGATCAGTCTCATGTGTTGGATTTTAGCTCAGTACAGTTGGACAAGAATTTATCTTATGTTGAGTAGCCGGTGGCCATTTTGGACAGTCAGGTTCGAAAGTTGAGGTCAAAGAACATTGCTTCATTAAAGGTTCATTGGAGGGGTCATCTAGTCGAGGAGGCGACTTGGGAGACCGAGCATGATATATTTTGCTATTATCCTCATCTCTTCACCACTTCAGGTATGTCTTTATACTCGTTCGAGGATGAATGTTTGTTTTAAGAGGGGGATGATGTAACGAACCGGTCGGTCGTTTTGAGTATTTTAGCCCTGATCCCCTAAATTATGCTTTCTCTATGCTATATTGTGGTTATGTAACTTGCCGGGGTGTTTGGTTTTGGTTTCGGGTGAGTTTCGAAGTGAAATGGGACACATAGTCCCTAAGTTGGAGGTTTAAGTTGTTAGAGTTGACCGTGGTTTGCCTTGTGTGAAAATGACTCCACAATGGAGTTTTGGTGGTTCCAATAGCTCTTTATGGTGCTTTTGGTCTTATGAGCGGTCCGGATGTTGATTTGGAGGTCCGTAGGTCATTGCGGCGTAGTTTGGCGAAATTTGAAAATTGGAGGAATTTGAATTTTGACCGGGAGTTGACTTTATTGATATCGGGGTTAGATCCCAATTCCGAAGGTTGGAATAGGTTCGTAATGTCATTTATGACTTTTGTGAAAAATTTGGTGTCAATCGGAGTTGTTTTGTTATGAATTGGCATGGGTTTCGGAATTTGGAAATTCATAGTTCATAGGCTTGAATTTGGGTTGCGATTCATTGAATTTGTGTTGTTTGATCTGATTTGTGGCCTCGAGTAGGTCCGTTATGTGTTTTGAACTTGCTGGTATATTCAGATGGGGTCCCGGGGTCTCGGAGTGTGGTTCAGATCGAATTCGGACCAATTTTGGACTTAGCTTCATTACTGAAGTCCCAGGCCTGCTGGTGTCATCGCACCTACGGAAGGTTTGACCGCAGGTGTGGAATCGGGGTACAGACACCTGGGCGCAGGTGCGCCTCCGCAGGCGCATCCATTTCCTCCGCAGAAGTGGAAGTGGAGGAGGGGGTTTGGGCAGGATCGCAGGAGCGGTCTCTTTCTCCGCTGAAGCGGGCTCGCATGTGGGAGTGATAAGTGGGGAATTTGACTACTTATTAACGCCTTTTAGCTTTTGTTTTAGTCTAAAAGTGTTTAATTGTGTTTCCGAAATTGATGAAATGTGCAAAATTGTAGGAATGTTGGAAGTTGGACTCCCGAGATAAAATCCAACTCAAAAAGGAGTAATCTAAACTCAAGGCAATAAAAGGCACATAGGCTCACAAAGTGCAGACCGTAGAATTTCATCTGCGGCCGCAGATGATGAAGGAAAGTCCAGCAGACTTTTGTGCAAAGTGCGGACCGCACATGAATTGTACGGCCGCAAAAGCTGGGCTAGGAACAAATTTCAGTGAATGTGCAATTTTTCAAGTTCCAAGTCCCTCAGAAGTGCGGACCGCACAATAATTGTGCGGCCGCAGAAGTAAAAGTGCGAACCGCAGAACCAACTCAGAATTATGCGACCACAGACCTCCAGTTCCTGACAAGTTGAAGAAATCTGCGCACCGCACATGGAATTGTGTGGCCGCAGAACCTCCCGAAGGGCATTTTTGTCCGAAATTTCTAGCTCTGTATAAATAGGTGAGTTTCACAAATTTAGGTCAACTTTTGACATCAGCAGCTACAATAGCCGTTTCTCTTTACTTCTTTTTGTAGTTTTGCATATTTTAGGATATTTTAACATAGATTTTATTATTTTAATTTTACAATATGAGTTTAATTAGCATTTCTTCTTCTATTTCTTCAAATTCAAGCATGAGTAGCTAGATGTTTACTAGGGTTGTGACCCAACCCTAGTGTGTAAACCTTATGGATGTTTAATTTAATGCTTGTTTATGGTTGTGTGTTTATTATTTAGCCTTGTACATGCTTTAATTTGTGAAATTAATGGTTGCAAATATTAGTTCTTTCCTATTTGATTTAGTCTCTACTTGAGAAAGAGAGACTTAGTCTAGGAAAACTTGGCTAACAGGAAATTGGGTCAATCGAGAGATTGATAATCCCAATTAAAGGGTTCAACCTAGAGATAGTAATAACCCGACTTGGGCTTTTATCAACCGTTTTGTGCAATATATATTTGGACTTGAGAAAGTCAAATTGAGCAAAATCACTCTTTGACCGAGAGGTATTGAGTGGGTAATTGAGAGTTGATAGCTATAATACACCCCGATCAATAAAATAATAATTAAGGTTTATATCCTATTAGGCAAACACCTAGGTGATGGTCATAGCCCTAGGCTTTTACAAAAACTTGAAAAACAACAAAAATAATTCTTTTAGTTTTACTTCTTAACTTTGCAATCTTAGTTTTAAAATTAGACATAGAATCAACCCTAATTTGTGAAAGTGTAAATTAAGGTAGTTCAAACTCACATACTACAATATATACTCCAAACTCCCATACATAGCTCCTTGTGAAAATCGACCCCGACTCCTATTGGGTACTATTATTGCAATCGACAGTTTCATAACCTTGATTTGAGGTGTGAAATTAGACGATATCAATTTTTGGCGCCGTTGACGGGGAGTTAAAAAACAGTGTTAACTATATATTTAGGTGTGTTTTTGAAATATCTTCTTTTCCTTCCTTGTTACTAACGTGTTGAGAAATTGTAGGTGCAATCATGGCAAACAACGAGCTCGAAAACTTACCTTTGGGGATGTGGACATTGAGGATGATCAAATGGATAAGGTTCCTCTTGAACCTCAAGGCAATAGACGAGGCCGAGTGCCTCATGACAATATGCCCGCTCCACCCTCACCTCCACCTTGAGCGGCTCCACACCGGGTGTTACCAAATGAAGGGTATGCAAGTGCTATACTCCCTCTCTATATTAGGGCGGGCAACATTCAAATAACCAACGTGATGCTCACTTTGCTCGAGCAACGAGGGTTCTTCACAGGTGCATCGGGTCAAAATGCATACAAACACTTGAAGGGGTTCGTAAATACTTATTGGGGGAGTAAACAAACTATGTCTCTGAGGATGCCTTGAGGCTAAGGCTTTTTCCCTTCTCTTTACGGGGTAAAGCTTTACATTGGTTGGAACGTTTGCCAAATCATTCCATTCATACTTGGGATGAATTAGATTGGCTGGGATGCTATTCTTCGGGATGAAATTCTAGGATTGAAGCAAGAGCCCAATGAACCACTATATGAGATATGGGAACGATATAGAACAATGGTGAAAGAGTGTCCCAACAACGATATGACGGACAACATGATTCAACAAAATTTCTATCGGGGGATTAATACAACCAACCAATGTGTAGTGAATCAACTTGTCGGTGGGAACTTAATGACTATGCCTTATGCAGAGGCATGTGATATTTTGGATGAGATGGTGGATATTTCATCGGCGTGGCAATCCCGGGCTAATGTTACACAAGGGGATCCTAATGTGATTCACCTTCACAAAGAATTGCATGACCATGGGAAAGCCATAGCCGAATTGACCACCACCACGAACCAATTGGCAAAGGCTCAACTTCAACATGTGCAAAACCTAAGGCAAGTCAATGCAATGGAGGGAGTAAACATGATGGTGAACAAAGGGTCCGCAAGTGCAACAAAGAGTGGAGAATTTTGTGCAAGAAGATAGTGGGTTTGAGCAAGAGGATTCCTACAATGACTAAGAAGAAGAAGTCCAATATGTGAATAACTTTCAAGGGCAAAGAAACAACTTCCAAGTCCCAATCCAACAACAATGGAGACCTCAAAACAATCAAGGAAATTGGAATTCTCACAATCAAGGTAATTGGAGTGGTGAAAATAATCAAAGCAATTGGAATAACAACAACAATCAAGGAAATTGGAGTGGAGGCAATAATCAAGGGAATTGGCATAACAACAATAATCAAGGCAGTTGGAGAGGCAACAATCAAGGCGGGTGGAATAACAATCAAGGAAATCGGGGGTCGGGTTTTCAAAGGCCCCCGATGTATCAATAGACGAGCAACCCATCTCTTATCCTTCCCATGGTCCTAATTCTTCCAATAATGAAATGGGCCATATTGAGAACATGTTCAAGCAAATGATGGAGAAGAATGCCGATTCCGATGCCCAACTTGCTTCACACAACACATCGATCCGCAACTTAGAAGTGCAAATGGGACAAATCTCTTAAGCTTTAGATTCTCATCCTAAGGGGGCACTACCAAGTGACACGGTGGTGAGCCTAAAGGGTAGGAATAATACGGGGCATGCCATGACCGTTACTACAAGAAGTGGAAGAAGTGAGAATGCACCCACCTCAAGTCAAAGGCAACTTGTGGATGATAAGCAAGTAGTAGAAGAAGAAGAGATCCCGAATAATGTGGTGCAAGCAAATGATGAAGTGCGGATTGATATTGATGACACTGTGGAAGAGACTCAAGAGGAAGTGAACCCTTCTAGGGATCATGTTATTGACATACCGGAACCGGTAGTGCAAAAGGCTGAGGCACCATTGCCTAAGCCACCTCCTCCATATCCTCAAAGGCTCGCCAAGAAAAATGGCGAGAATTAATTCAAAAATTTCATTGACATGATGAAGAATCTCTCGATAAATGTGCCATTAGTTGAAGCCTTGAAGCAAATGCCTGTTTATGCAAAGTTTATGAAGGCTTTGGTGACAAAGAAGCGGTTGATAAATTTTGAAACTATCAAAGTTACTCATCAAGTGAGTGCAATTGTGCATTCAATGGCTCCTAAATTAGAAGATCCCGTTGCTTTCACAATACCTTGTACCATTGGAAGTGCCGAATTTGCTAAAACTCTTTGTGATCTTGGGGCAAGTATTAATTTGATGCCTTATTCAATTTTCAAGACCTTGGAAATTGGACAACCAAGACCCACATATATGAGATTACAAATGGCCGATCGTAGAATGAAGAGACCGTTGGGAGTGATTGAATATGTATTGGTTCGTGTTGATAAATTCATTCTTCCGGAGGATTTTGTTATTCTTGATTGTGAAGTGGACTATGAGGTTCCTATTTTTCTTGGAAGACCTTTCCTTGTTACGGGGAAGGCCCTTGTTGATGTGGAAGCTGGAGAACTTACTTTTCGGGTGGGTGATGAAAAGGTGGTGTTACACATGTGCAAATCTATGAGGTAACCAAATAGCAATGAAGTGTGTTCTTTCATGGACTTGGTGACCGATGTGATTATTGATGATACAAGTGCCACGATTAAGTTGGGTGATATGTTGGAGGTCGTGTTATTAAACTTTGGTGATGACAAGATGGATGGCTTCATTGAATGTGTGAATTATTTGCAAGGAATGAGGTCATACAACTATGCACCCCAAAAACTTTTCTTGGATCTTGAAAATAGGAAAACTCTTCCTACAAAGCCTTCAATTGAAGAGCCCCTACCTTGGAGTTGAAGCCATTACCTCCACATCTTCGGTATGAAATTCTTTGTCCTTGTTCTACTTTACCGGTTATTCTTTCCCCTTGTTTGACTAACGTGCAGGTTGACTCCACATTGACTGTGCTCCACAAAAGGAAGAAGGCTATCGGGTGGATTTTGGTGAATATTCAGGGAATAAGCCCCATATTTTGTATGCACAAGATTAACTTAGAGGAGGATGCCAAACCATCTATTGCACATCAAAGGAGACTCAATGAAGCTATACAAGACGTGGTCAAAAAGGAAATTATCAAATGGTTGGATGCCGGGGTTGTCTACCCCATTTTCGGTAGTTCGTGGACTTCTCCAGTACAATGTGTCCCAAAGAAGGGAGGCATGACGGTGGTCACCAATGAAAGAATGAGCTGATTCCCACAATAATGGTGACCGGGCGGAGAGTGTATATGGACTATCTCAAGCTTAACAAAGTCACGAGGAAGGATCATTTTCCACTTTCCTTCCTTGACCAAATGCTTGATAGGTTGGACGACCGTGCTTTCTATTACTTTCTAGATGGATATTCGGGCTACAACTAAATACTTATTGCTCCGGAAGATCAAGAGAAAATAACTTTCACATGTACCTATGGTACTTTCGCTTTCATGCGTATGCCATTTGGCTTATGTAATGCACCAATGACTTTTTAAAGGTGTATGGTGGCAATCTTTGTGGATATGGTCGAGGACTACCTTGAAGTCTTCATGGATGACTTCTTGGTGGTCATGGATTCCTTTGATGATTGCTTGGCAAATTTGGATAGAGTATTGGCAAGGTGTGAAGAAACAACTTAGTGCTAAATTGGGAGAAATGCCGTTTCATGGTCGAGGAAGGCATTGTCCTTGGCCACAAAATTTTAAAGAATGTCATAGAGGTTGACAAGGCAAAGATAGAGGTGATTTCTAAACTTTCACCTCCAACTTCGGTGAAAGGCGTATGAAGTTTCTTAGGTCACACGGGGTTCTACCGGCGTTTCATAAAGGACTTTTCTAAAGTGGTGAACCCGTTGTGCAAGCTCTTAGATAAAGATGCTAAGTTCCACTTCAATGATGATTGCATGAGAGATTTTGAATTGCTAAAGTTCAATTTGACAACCACTCCCATTATCACCGCTCCTAATTGGAGTATTCCTTTTGAGCTCATGTGTGATGCTAGTGATGTAGTGGTTGGAGCAATTTTGGGGCAACGCATCAACAATATTTTTCATCCGGTCTACGATGCTATTAAGACCATGAATGATGCCCAAGTCAATTATACCGTTACAGAGAAAGAGCTCCTTGCCATTATGTTTGTAATTGAGAAGTTCCCCCAAACTTGATGGATGCAAAGGTTATTGTTCATACCGATCTTGTGGCACTTTGCTATCTTATGAGTAAGAAAAATTCAAAAGCTCGGTTGATGAGATGGGTGATATTGTTGCAAGAGTTTGATATTGACATCCAAGATTAAAAAAGGGAGTGAAAATCAAGTGGTGGACCACTTGTCTCGTTTGGAAGAGGAGGGGAGGAAGCATGATGGCCTTGAAATCAATGACTCCTTCCCCGATGAGCAACTCTTGGCTATTTCAATGAAGGAGGTTCTATGGTTCGCGGATCTAGCAAACTTCCTTGTGTGTGGAATCATCCCGGATGAGTTCTCTTTAAATCAAAGGAAGAAGCTCAAACGGGATTGTCAATATTATTATTGGAACGAGCCATACCTTTTCCGGATTTGCACGGGTGGGGTAATTAGAAGATGCGTACCGGACGAAGAGAAAAATGTTATTCTTAAGGCTTGTCATTCTTCACCTTATGGTGGTCACCATGGCGGAGCAAGAACGACGACCAAAGTGCTAAGTTGTGGTTTCTATTGGCCCACTCTTTACAAATATGCAAGTGATATGGTGAAAAGATGTGATAAATGTCAACGGACCGGTGGAATCTCAAAGAAAAATGAAATGGGAGATTGATATCTTTGATGTGTGGGGTATTGACTTCATGGGTCCTTTTGTGAGTTCTTGTGAAAACACCTACATCTTGGTCGTGGTGGATTATGTGCCTACATAGGTTGGGGCCATTGCTCTACCCAACAATGAAGTGAGAAGTGTGGTGGCGTTCTTGAAGAAGAATATTTTCACAAGATCTGGTACTCTGTGGGCTATCATAAGCGATTGGGGATTGTATTTTTTCTACAAGGATTTTGACACTTTGCTTAGCAAGTATGGTCACTCATAAAGTTACGACTCCCTATCATCCACAAGCTAGCAGTCAAGTGGAAATATCCAACCAGGAGATAAAGAGTATCTTGTCCAAAACAGTGAATGCTAACCGAACGGATTGGTCAAAGAAGATTGATGATGCACTATGGGCTTATCAGACTGCTTTCAAAACTCCTATCGGGATGTCTCCATACCAGTTGGTGTTTGGAAAAGCTTGTCATCTTCTAGTGGAACTTGAGCACAAAGCCATGTAGGCTTTGAAGAAATTAAATCTTGATTGGGATGCAATTGCTAACTTGCAGGTTGTACATTTGAATGAATTGGATGAGTTCCGGTACCATGCCTATGCAAGTTTGTCCTTGTACATAGAGAAGATGAAATACCTCCATGACCAATACATTCGGAATAGGGAGTTCAAGGTAGGCGATCTTGTTTAGTTGTTCAACTCACGGTTGAAGATGTTTCCCGGAAAGCTGAAATCTAAATGGAGTGGTTCATTTAATATGGGTGTAACGCCTTTTGGTGCATTGGACTTGAATAACAAAAACAATGAGGTTTTCCAAGTCAATGTTCATCGGGTCAAGCACTATTTGGAAAAGGTTGATGATGTCCGCGTGGTGGCAGTGATTCATTTCAAATGATGGTAATCTGCGTCGTGCCGCGACGTTAAATCATGCGCTTCTTGGGAGGCAACCCATGTTCCTTTTTCTTTTCTTTTCTTTTAGTCTTTTGTAGTTAGGCGTTATTTTGGTGCTAACTAGTTTTGAAGTATGTTGCAGGAATGAGTGTACTTTATTGGAATTATGCCCAGAAAATTAGCTAAGTGTGGAAAGAATTGCGGACCGCACAATGTTTGTTGCTACAGCAAAAAAAGTGATATGTGGTCGCACAATTACATTGCAGACCGCACAAATTGAGGGGGGAAAGTGACAAATCTCTGAAGTTGGTTTGTTAGTGAGTGGCCAAATTGCGGTCGCAAGAAAAAATCTGCGGTCCGCAACAAATTCTGCAGCTGTACAGCAAATTATGCGGACCGCAACACAAAAGGGATTTTGAGCCCCCAGGTAACAGAGTGCGTACTGCAACGGGAATTCTGCAGCCGCACTCAACTCTCTTTCCCTCAGTCAAAACCATCCAGTATAAATAGAAGGCCTAGGGATACTGTTACTTTTTTCCCTCTTTGAGCATTCACAAGTCTAAAACATTAAAATCATCTGCCACACACACTCAACATCTGTGATCACTCATTTGCACTACTGCAAAATCTGGTATGCCTTAATTACTTCTAGAATTTTAAAAGTTTTAGTTTAATTTACAACTTGTTAGTTAGTTTTAGGCCAATTGTCAGTAGAATTCAATTATACAATCATGTGGGGTTAAAACTGTAGAGGGTCAACTAGTACTTGCTCTGTGGGGAATCGGTAAATAGGTTTTCATGATTATACACTACCACCATATCAAATTTGTGCGAAAATTGCAAAACCTAGAACTCTGATCGTAATTGTGTTGAAATCTGCGGCCGCAAAAGAAATTGTGGGGTTCGCAGAATTTGAAATTAGGGTACTTTAGTCAAGCATGATTCTGTGTCCGTAATGTAAAATGTGCGAACCACAGAAATCCCATCACGGCCGCAGAACAACTATTTCTCTGTTATCAGAGAGTTGTCAATTTGATGACTCATATGTGCGGCCACAGTGATTGCGGCCGCAAAATAGCCCATTCTCTGTTATCATAGAGTTGGCATATTGGTGGTATCTGATATGCGGCCGCAATGATAATTGTGTGGACCGCAATCTAATTCTGCAGTCGCACTGACAATTGTGCGGACCGCAAATCCAATTCTGCGGCCGCAAGATTAAATTGTGCGGTCCGCAATGCCAAGTCTGTGGCCGCAATGATAATTTTGCGGACCGCACTCCCCTACCCTGCAAGCATGTTTTACATTGTATTGTTCACTGTCTCTCTGGTGTGTTCTTGTATGTGTGCACTTGAATTACAACTGACACCTGCTTTTGCTTGGTACAGAAAATGGTTAGATCTCGAGGCAGAGGTAATACTTCAAAAGGGAGGGTGAACCTTCTAGGGGTCGAGGCAAGAGTGCTTTACCCCTCGCCTTCTAAAATATAATCTCAAAGAAGACTACAACCGGTCGAGGGATAAATGCAGAGCCCTCCGAATCCAGTGCTTATGCCCTATTTAGGGAAGCATCGGAGGGCAACTAGGTTCAAGAGCAGCCGACTGTCTAATCAAAGCCACCGGAAATATATCAACTCCGGGACAAGCCTTCCATATCTTAGAGCAATTATGAGGAATCAGAAAGTGCTGGTCTGGCTTCCGAACCCTCCTCTATACCTGTCCTTGAGGCACTAACGACTACAGTTGATAACATCCCTGATGATGGCCGAGGGGGAGATATTACAGTTGCCGGCCTTGAGCGGTCGAAGAAGAAAGAGGTCTGGGAGGACCGGTTCGTCAGTCTGGATGCCTTCACTAACTTCCTGGGTGGTGGCCGGTGAGGTCGCTCACTCTTGAGCGACAGTTCTAATTAAAAGATCTTGAAAAGTATAATCCGGCAGTCTTGAGGCAGTTCCGAGAGTAGAAGGGGTGGGTGTGGTTCACCCAGAGAGTAGTGGATGTGAAGGAATACCTTTTTCGGGAGTTCTACGCCAATGTGGCGCACATCAAGAAAGGGACAAAGGTAACTAAAGTGAGGAACCTGAAAGTGTGTTTTGACCATCACACATTGAACACCTACTTGGGGTTTGATGATGTTGTGCCCGCATAGTATTTGGAGAAGTTGGCAATGGGAGATGCAGCTCGCCCATGGCTAGCTGAGATTCTGGCAGCTCCTAGGTCACCACCACCATGGATTACCACAAGGATGTCTATTCACAGAAACACCCTGAGTTTTGAGTCAGTGGTAGACCTTTGTATGTAGCTGACTCGACCCGTGTCAGAATGAGACAAATCTTTCTATCCCGTGAGCAGTTCTAGTCGCATCCATCATGGCCGGTTACCTGATCAATGTGGGTGACGTGATGTCGGCCAGCATATCTGTGGTCGCCAGGCAAGCCGATACCTCCTACCCATATCCCAACACCATTACTGAGTATCTTACGGATGCACAGGTGGAGCTGAGAGATTGTGATATGAAGGTGCGGGCGAAGAAGCCCTTCTCATGGTATTCGTTGATGGATGCACACAACCCTAAGAAAAAGGGTCAGCCGACTACCACCATAGGCCAGCCTGATGAGCCATCGGTGGTAGCTGCAGTAACAGTCGACATGCCATCTACATCAGTAGAGCCTTTAGCCAGTGCAACAGCTATGCCCTCACCTCTAGCCTTAGTGCCTCTAGCAACCCCCATTACAGGTTTCACCTCGGCTTTGAAGTCAGTGCCGATGCCCAGTGCTCCACTATCTGTGCTGCGAGTCTCCCAGACACTGGCGAGCCTTAACAACTAGATGAAGATAGCTACTACAAAGTTGTTTGACATATCCAGTAATGTTGCAGCACAGTCCTCCATTTCGGCACCCCAGATCCCCGCCAAAGTTGAAGAAACTTTGAAGAAGCTCTCGGAGAATAAGAACACAATCATGGCCACTTTGGTGCAGCATGGGTGAGTAATATAAGAGCTGGGCAAGGAAGTGAAAAAGATGCGGAAGTCCCAGGCCTCCAGGAAGTCAGTGGACAAGCTTCGGAGACAGGCTACTAAGCTTGCGGCAGCAAGAGTCATTCCATTTGTCATGTTGATTGACCCGCACCACCCAGGCCCAGATCCTACAGCACATACAGCACCAACTGGCCAGTCTGAGGAGCCAGACCTTGCTGCTGACACTGTTGAGGTAGTACATCAAATGTTCACTAACCCAGTCACTCACGGAGTTGAGGATGATGAGATCCAGTTGGATGAGGCTGAGGTCGGCAACATTGCTGTGGACACAGAGATGGCTAAGGAGCCATAGGGAGTTTTCTTCACTCTTACCCTTCCTTTATGCTTATTTTGTTACGTATTGGGGACAATGCTTATTTTCATTCGGGGGAGCGGGGGTGGAGTTTGTTTGATATATTTTGCTGATTCTGAGACATTTGGCCTGTACTTAACTTGATACTATTTTCTTCTTCTTTCTCATTATGTATATATTCTCTCTACTCTCTCATTATGTATATTCGCTACGCTTTCAATAGTTTTTGCTTTGTAGCTTCTTTATGTTTGTTTTCTTATTAGTTAGTGTTTAACTCTCATTGTGTATATTCGCTACGCTTTCAATAGTTTTTGCTTTGTAGCTTCTTTATGTTTGTTTTCTTATTAGTTAGTGTTTAACTCTCATTGTGTATATTCGCTACGCTTTCAATAGTTTTTGCTTTGTAGCTTCTTTATGTTTGTTTTCTTATTAGTTAGTGTTTAACTCTCATTGTGTATATTCGCTACGCTTTCAATAGTTTTTGCTTTGTAGCTTCTTTATGTTTGTTTTCTTATTAGTTAGTGTTTAACTAAGTACCTTCTTTTTGCATTAGTAGCTTCTTTTTGATTTAATAGTTTTTCTTATGTTTTAGTAGATAATAAGCCTTTGGTTTTCTTAATGCTACGGTTCTTTCCAAAGGTAGTTTTTGTGAGAAGCAACGTTGGATGGCGTGACACTATTCTTAAGGGATTGAGTCCGTTTTTGATGTTTAGGTAATAATAGTAGTAGTAATAAATAAAAAAACCTAATTAATTCATGTTTGAAGAGTCAAACATGCTTCACTTGGTACCAACACACTTATCTATGTGCTTATGGTTAAAAATAAGGTTTTTGGAAAGAAATAGCTCTAGTTAGTGACTTTGTGACTCTGGTGTTGACTTAGATAATTATCGAGTGGTTTAGTCGAATCATAGTAATTTTTAATCTTGAATATGGTCTTGTGGGCCCTCTACTCTATCCTCTTTAACAATCCAGCTGCGTGAGAGGTGAGATGTTTTTGTTGGAAGTCCAAGTACCCATGCGAATGGTCTAGAACTTGCCCCGAATGGATTTCAAGGCGAAATCTTAAGTTTTGCTTGGCTTGAGAAGTGATTGTAGGCTTTCCTTGGCCAGCTTGAAGTTTTCCATTGCCCACCAATGATGTTATCCCTAGTCAACCCATTTGAGTGTCGAACTTTTCTCATTTGATAACTATGTTACAAGCCTTTACCTGTTTTGTCCTGGCCCTTTCTTGGCACCCGAGCTTTCCTTAATACTCTTGTGAAACATTTGGCTAAAAAACGTAAGTTTCGGGGAGAGACGAGGAATTTGAAAGAGGTATCAAGGCACAAAAATAGAAAAGAAATGATGAGAAGGAAAGGCAAGAAAAATTGCAAAAGAAAGTGAATAAGTGGAAGGGTTAAAGGGATTCAAAGAAAAGTAATGATGCAAAGCATGGAGAAATCAAAAAGGGAGAAAATGAATGTCATGATCAAGAAAGAGTGATATTAAGTCTCTCTAATTCCCCAAGGAAAAGAAAAAAATAAATTGCCTTAAAGAATTGGGAAAGCATGAGCCAAGAACAAAAAACAAATGGAGTGTTAAGGAAAGATGAACTTGCTCTACCATAGTATAACCAACCTTAGTCCGAAAGCCTTCATTACATTCCGAAAAAGTTCTACATGATTTCAAGCCGAGTGAGCTCACATTAGTGGCGATCTATATGAGGGACAAGCCTATGGTACTTAAAGTCGTACTTGCAACATTCTCTTGAGAGAGATAAGTGAACCTTTCACAAATCTTTGGATTCAATGCTAAAACTTTTAAGCGAGATAGGCAAACAGAGAGTAGAGGAGGAGGAGTTTGGGATCCACAATGACCTACATGAAAGAGCGAGCCTCCTCGATGAATAAAGTCAACTCTTGATGCTCAAGTGTCACATTAGAACTATATGTGCATAAACGTTTAACTTGTTGCCTTGTTGATAATTCATAAGTGGTGTGGGTAATTGTTGGTCCCAATTGATGTGTGAATGAATCACCTTTGATTAGCTGGAATGACCCTTAACTTGTGGAGGTGGGAACTAATTTATTTGCTTGAGGACAAGCAAAAACGTAAGTTTGGGGGAGTTGATAAGTGAGAATTTTGACTGCTTATTAGCGCCTTTTAGCTTTTGTTTTAGTCTAAAGGCGTATAATTGTGTTCTCGAAACTAATGAAATGTGCAAAAATTGTAGGAATGTTGGAAGGTGGACTCAAAATCAAGGTAATGAAATGCACAGAAGCTCACAAAGTGCAGACCGCAAAATTTCATCTGCGGCCGCAGATGATGAAGGAAAGTCCAGCAGACTTTTGTGCAAAGTACGGACCGCACATGAATTGTGCGGCCGCAAAAGCTAGGCTAGGAACAAATTTTAGAGAATGTGCAATTTCCCAAGTTCCAAGTCCCTCTGAAGTGCGGGCCGCACAAGAATTGTGCGGCCACAGAAGAAGTGCCTTGCGGTCGCAGAAGTAAAAGTGCGGACCGCAGAACCAACTCAGAATTATGCTGCCGCAGACCTCCAGTTCCTAACAAGTTGAAGAAATATGCAGACCACACATGGAATTGTGCGGCCGCAGAACCTTCCGAATGGCATTTGTGTCCATAATTTCCATCCCTGTATAAAATAGACGAGTTTCACAAATTTTGGTAAACTTTTGACATCAACAGCTATAGTAGCCGTTTCTCTATGCTTTTTTTAGTAGTTTTGCATATTTTTGGATTTTAACATAGATTTTATTATTTTAATTTTACAATATGAGTTTAATTAGCATTTCTTCTTCTATTTATTCAATTGCAAGCATGAGTAGCTAGATTTTTACTAGGGTTGTGACCCAACCCTAGTGTATAAACCTTATGGGTGTTTAATTTAGTGCTTGTAAACCTATTTGACTTAGTCTCTACTTGAGAAAGATAGACTTAGTCTAGAAAACATGGCTAACAAGAAAGTGGGTCAATTGAGAGATTGATAATCCCAATTAAAGGGTTAAACCTAGAGATAGTAATAACCCGACTTGAGCTTTTATCACCCATTTCGTGTAATACCCATTTAGACTTGAGAAAGCCAAATTGGGCAAAATCACTCTCTGATCGAGAGGTATTGAGTGGGTAATTGAGAGTTGATAGCCATAATACACCCCGATCAATAAAATAAGCATTAAGGTTTATATCCCATTAGGCAAATACCTAGGTGATGGTCATAGCCCTAGGCTTTTACAAAAACTTGAAAAATAACAAAAACAATTCTCTTAGTTTTACTTCTTAACTTTGCAATCTTAGTTTTAAAATTAGACATAGAATCAACCCTAATTTGTGAAAGTGTAAATTAAGGTAGTTCAAACTCACATACTACAATATATACTCAGAACTCCCATACATAACCCCCTGTGGAAATCGACCCCGACTCTTGTTGGTTACTATTATTGCAATCGACAGTTTCATAACCTTGATTTGAGGTGTGAAATTGGACGAGATCAGTGAGCCATGGTTCGCAAAAGCGGAGCTCCTGGACTTAAGTGGTATCCGCACCTACAATGGGTTTTCCGCATGTGCGGCGTCTCAGAAGCAACCCAAAAGCCACAGTAACGGAAGTCGCTGGGAAGAAAAGGGGAAATTTGAGTGTTTGATTTCATAATTCATTTTTGGGACTTTGAGAGCTCGGTTTGGGGCGAAATTTCGAGGGAAAAAGTGTAGAAGTTCTTAGACTAACTTTTTGGGTTATGAAAGGAAAAATGAAGTCGGATTTGGATAATTCTTGTATGGTTGGACTCAATATCAAATGGGTGTTTGAATTTTATAATTTTGGTCGGGTTCCGAGACGCGGGCCCGGGTCGACTTTTTGGGGCGATTTTTCAATTCTTTTCTAAGATGATAATTTCATTATTTAAATTAGTTTCCTATAGTTATATTTATAGTATGAAATTGTTTTGGCTAGTTTCGAGCCGTTCAGAGTTGGAAAATGGAGGGAAAGGCCTTCTAGTTGATTGATTTAGCGTGGTTTGAGGTAAGTTACTTATCTAACCTTGTGTAAGGATATAGTTACATATGTAGCTCGGTGTCTAAATCGTCAGCAAGTAAAGTATGAGCATAAGAGGCCTGGTGGTTTGCTTCAGAGGTTAGAGATTCCTGAGTGGAAGTGGGAGCATATAACTATGGATTTTGTTGTTAGACTCCCACAAACTCATAAGAAGTTCGATGCGGTATGTGCATTGTGGACTAGTTGACCAATTCAGCATATTTCATTCTAGTGATAGTTACCTATTCTTCCGAGCGGTTAGCTGAGATCAACATCCGCGAGATCGTCCGCCTTCACGGTGTGCCCGTGTCTATCATTTCTGATCGAGGTACGCAGTTCACTTCGTACTTTTGGAGGGTCGTACAACATGATTTAGGCACGAGGATGGAGTTGAGTACATCATTTCATTCCCAGAAGGACGGGCAGTCCGAGTGCACCATTCAGACATTGGAGGATATGCTTCGTGCTTGCGTTATGGATTTCGGGGGTTCTTGGGATCCGTTCTTGCCGCTTGCGGAGTTTGCCTACAACAACAACTACCAGCTGAGCATTCAGATGGCTCCTTATAAGGCATTATAGGGGAGGCAATGTCGTTCTCCAGTTGGATGGTTCAAGCCGGGGAATGCTCGATTGTTGGGTACAGATTTGGTACAGGATGCCTTGGAAAAGGTCAAGATTATTAGGATCGACTTCGCACCGCTCAGTTTAGGCAGAAGAGTTATGATGACCGTATAGTTCGTGATGTTACATTCATGGTTGGAGAGAGGGTATTTCTCCTATTTCAACCATGAAGGGTGTGATGAGGTTCAGAAAGAAGGGTAAGTTGTGTCCTAGGTATATAAGACCCTTTGAGATTTTGCACGCAAATACAAGAAGGCTAAACAGAGCTATTCGAGGTCTTGAAACACATAAATGAAGGATAAAACTATAAATGACCTACCGGGTCATCACATTCTCCACCTCTAAAACAAACGTTCGTCCTCGAACGGACATAGAAAGTACCCGAACTGGTGAAAAATGTGGGTGAGGTGGCCTACAGGCTCATTGCCACCTAGTTTATCAGCTGTGCATCTGGTGTTCCATGTGTCCATGCTTTGGAAGTATGGACAAGAATTTGACTTATGAGTAGGAGCGGTGGCTATTCTAGTCCAACAGGTCCGCCAGTTGAGGTCTAAGAGTTATCCTTCGGTTCGAGTGCGGTGGAGAGATCAGCCGATCGAGGCTGCCACGTGGGAGTCCGAGTCAGACATGCGAAGTAGATATCCACACCTTTTCACCAGTTCAGGTACTTTCTATGTCCGTTCGAGGACGAACGTTTATTTTAGAGGTGGAGAATGTGATGACCCCGTAGGTCATTTATAGTTTCATCCTTCATTTATGTGTTTCAAGACCTCGAATAGCTCCGTTTATCCTTCTTTTATTTGCGTGCAAAATCCATGTCCTTTTTTCGGAAGTTTTTTTATGAGAATTGATTAAAATATGAAATCGTGCTGTAAAACTCATTTGAGTTTACTTTAATCAAGGTTTTGAGCAAACGGACCTGGATCAACATTTTGACAATCTCGGTGGGTCCCTATCATGATTTGGGACTTGGGCGTATGCCTAGAATCGAATTCGGAAATTCCTAACTTGAATTAACGCAATTTGTTGAAAACTAGAAATCTAAAGGTTTAAAGAACTCCTAAGTTTGACCGTAAGTTTCCTTTGTTACTACTAGATTTGGATTTTAGTTTCAGAACTTGGTATAAGTCTATTACAATATTTATGACTTGTCTGCTAAATTTGGTGCGAAACGGAGTTGATTTGACGTGATTCAGACGTCCGGTTAGAAAATTGCATGTTCTTAAGTTTCATTAAAAATTTCATTCGTTTGTTGTCCGATTCGTAGTTCTAGGTGTTAGTTTGGTGTTTTGATTGCACGTGAAAGTTTGTATAATGTTATTACACTTGTGTGCATGTTTGGTTTGAAGCCCGAGGGGCTCGGGTGAGTTTCTGATAAGCTACAAAGTGGTTTTTGACTTAGAGAAATAGTTGATGCTTCTTTGCTTCTAGTGTCACCTGAAGATCTCACATTTGCGAGGTCTGGCTCTCAAATGCGTGTCTCGGTTTTTTTGAACAATGAGTCGCATTTGCGAGCATGGGTTGGGTTGGGGAGAGTTCGCATTTGCAAGCAATTCTTCACATTTGCAGACTCTGTATCTTCACAATTGCGAAGGTTTTGGTCGCAATTGCGATCACTGACTGACTTGGTGCTTCTTCACATTTGCGAAGCATTGTTCGCATTTGCGGACTTCCTTTGTTTGTATTTGTGACAAAATTGTCTCATTTGCGATGATAACAGGCTCAATGACTTTTTCGTATTTGTGAAGGGTTGATTGCTTTTGCGATCATCGCAATTGCGAACTATATGTCGCAATTGCAATAACTGCAGCTGGGTAAAAAAGGGGAGAAACGAAAATTAGCTCATTTCTTTCAAACACTCAACCCTAAACACCCTAGAGGCGATTTTCCCAAGAGACATTTTTCCTAAATCTATTGCTAAGTGACTTTAATCTATTTCTTTTCATTTACTCATTACATCTCATAAGTTTTTAACATCAAATCTAGGATTTTCATGGTATAAATTAGGGATTTGGGTAGAATTAGAGATTTTTGTAAATTTGGAATTTAGACCTCGAATTGAGGTCACATTTCGAAACTAATTACATAATCGGGCTCGGGGGTGAATGAGTGATTGGGGTTTAGTCCGAACCTCGGGTTTTGACCAAACGGGCCCGGGGTTGGCTTTTGTTGACTTTTTCCAAAATCATAAAATACGTAATCTTTTTTACTCATGAGTAGTTTCTAAAGATTATTTTGAATTGTTTCAATGATATTTGGTTAGATTCGATTAGTTTGGAGGTGGATTTTAGAGGAAAGGCCCTGGTTGAGCTTTGATTTGATTGCAGAGCGAGGTAAGTATTGTGATTAATCTTGACTTGAGGGATTATGACTTGTTTGACTATTTGCTACATGATTAATGTGTGGGTACAATATATATGTGAGGTGACGAGCATTATACGTTCTTGTTGGGATAAAGCATGCGGGTGGAACTCGTTTCCTTGTGATTTATTGCCCTTTAATTATGATATCCATACTTAGATTAGATTATTACTTATTTGATCATTACTTATTTGATCATTACTTTTGTAATTATTGCTTAATTGGTAATGATTGAGCATGTTGGAGGTTGAGGTTTAGTATCTTGGAATCATATTTGACGTAAAGCATATCTTCCGTACTATTTATCTCCCGAATTTATATTATCGTTTACTACTTGGTAAGAGAGAGTTCAAAAGCACGAAGGGTGATGCCGTGCCATTTCATTATCTCATTTATTGTTTAATACATAGTGAGGAAGATAATTACAAGCACGAAGGATTATGCCGTGCCATCTATATCATTTATTCATTATTACATGGTGAGATCAAGAGTAAAAGCACGAAGGGTGATGACGTGCCATTCTTCCCAATTATTCATTGATACATGGGCAAATCGAGAGTAAAAGCACGAAGGATGATGCCGTACCATTTTATTTTACTTATGTCATCATTTAATGGTAAGGATGAGAGTAAAAGCACGAAGGATGATGTCGTGCCATCTTTATACCGTATGTTTATCTGTCCTCATTAGTTGGTGATTTATTTGGCTATCTTGTGTTGTCATGCCTGCCGTAGTTATCGTATTTTTCCCCCTTTCGTATGTTCCCTCCCAATTGTATATTGTTAAATCTCTGTTTTGTTGTTGTTTTGTACATATATCTATGCTTGTACATGTTTAATTACGTGAGTGTTCTGTTATAGCCTCGTCACTACCTCGTCTAGGTTAGGCTTGACACTTACGGAGTACATTGGGTCGGTTGTACTCATACTACACTTCTTGTCACGACCCAAAATCCCTCTGAAGGAGTCGTGATGACACCTAGTCTCTAAAACTAGGTAAGCCTAACATTAACAGAAATAACGATAATATTTACTAACATCGAACAATTTTGAAATAGAAATCTCGGTACAATTTACAATTCCAAAATCGGTAATACAAGTCATAAGCCTTTCTAGGAGTAGTTATACATAATGAATACATCATTGTTCCGTAACAAAAGGAAATAATGGAAATAAATAGAATTAAAAGGTGACTTCGGAGCCTCCGAACGCCCGACAGGTGTACCTTGAAGTCTCCAACCACACCAAGCATAAGTCTCAAAACCAACTCGATCCGAAGTACCTGGTTCTGCACAAAAAATGTGCAGAAGTGTAGCATGAGTATACCACGGTAATACCCAGTAAGTATCAAACCTAACCTCGGTAGAGTAGTGACAAGGCCAGGTCAAGATACCTACCGAATATATAAACCTGAGCAGGATATGGCATAAAGCTAACATGATAGGGATATCGAAGTAATGCCAATAGCCAGAAGAAATCAAATTACAAACAGTAGTGACGATAAGGGGGAAAACACGAATGGCAACGAGAAATAACCAAGTAATTAAACGACAACATAGTTGGGATACAGATAAGTGTAAATGTGCTCAAGTAGGGAAACGATATCAACTCGACCAATCAAATCGTTTCTAATACACGATTCCAACAAGCCCAATTCTCGTAATCTTATACCATAAATCACAACCTCCCAACCTTTAACACACCTGGCACCTTGTGCCCACTTATTTCCATTTTACTTTGCACGGCAAAGTCCACGTGCTATTCGGTACATAATATCCGTATCAAATACTAATTAATATGTTCAAGAGATTCTGTTTATATAAAATAAAGTAAATTTACAGTTTCTAGGCCAAATAGGAAATCAACGAGAAAGATGAGTTTATTTTAGAAATCATTTGAGTGAGGAAAATAACGTCTTCAAATAAAATATAACATCGAATAAGCTATTGCATTTAATATAGAATTTATTAAAGTAAAATATAATAACAATTCTTGTTTTTAAAGTAGAATAACAACCTCAACAGGTTAAGGAGATTAAGTTGAGAAATCAATTGAGGTAAAATATAACAACTATTAGAAATAGTAAATACTGAAATATACGGCGAGCTCTAACTTATAAGTCACACAAGGTAGCATGATATTAATTCTTTCATTTTAAATCATTATATTACTAACAACTCAGCAGGGCAGGAAGTAATGACTCAACGTAGTAAATTCACTTTGAAAATCAATTCGCTAGAATAATAGTATTAGGAAAAGAGCTCAGGAAATGACGGCAAGGCAATAAGTCAATGACAATAACTCGATCCTCAGAGCACAGTGAAAACCAGAAGTACAGATTATCAAAGTCTCGTACGAAGGAACTAAAGCCAATACAGTAAAACTGGGGATACCAAAATACAAGATATGTTGCGGCGCGCAACCCGATTCCACCATATAATACGAATCTCATAAGTCACTCTTATTCTACCATAACAATCCACCCTTATTTCACGTGTTGCGGCGTGCAATCCGATCCCACCGTACAATATCAATATCATAACAATAAACATAATATGTTGTGGCACGCAACCCGATCCCATCATATAATATCAATATTATAATTCACCCTTATTTTACCATAACAATCCACCCTTATTTCACCTTGCGGCGTGCAACCCGATCCCACCGTACAATAACGATATCATAATATAAATACCCTCCCTTATTCCACCACCTCTCTTCCATACAATAATTTAAATCAACAACAATAATTTAATAACTCAATTTACAAGAATTTCTACGACCAAGAGTATGAGTACACGGCAACAAGGGAACCACGTAAAAAATCAAAAGGAATACAGCAACCTATACAAAATAACAGGACATGTAAGGCACGTGATAACCTATCAGGCAATCACAACACTTTGGACATGTAGAAGATGTGCACATAGTCATAGAAGAACTCAACATTTAAGAGGTAACAAGACAATAAGGAAGGTAATGACTTTAACCAAGGCATATAAGGGCCAAATAATGAGTAAGAGGTAAATAAATGCTAACCACATCATATAGAGCATGTAAGAGTAGTCTAACAACGAGATGCCACATGTTATGACAACTCAATCAAAAGCATGGAAAGAGACTAGACAATCTAAATCGGTCAATACCACATATAGGCTGTGTACTCACTCGTCACCTTGCGTACACAGTTTTCACATAACAAGATAACACAATTAGCTCAATTCCTAAGGAGTGGTTTCCCCCACACAAAGTTAGACAAGACACTTACCTCAATTCGGCCAACTCAATACTGAATTTAGCATTTCCTTTACCAATTCACCATTGCTTGGCTCAATCTAACCAAAGATGACTTAAATACATCAAACAATGCTAGAGAAAACAACTTCAATTAACAAAGCTATGATCCTTACACAATTTGCAAAAAGTCAACAAATGTCAACTCCCCTGGCCCGCATCTCAAAACCTGACAAAATTTACAAAATTCGAATACCCATTCCGATACGAGTTCAACCATATAAAATTAATCAAGTTCCGATACCAATTCGTCCTTCAAATCATCATTTTACATTTTTGAAAGATTTTACAATTTTCCCCAAAATTTCCTTTAGATTCTCATAAATTTGATGTTAAATCTAAGATATAATAACAAGATAAAATTGAAAATTGATTAGAGGCACTTACCCAATGATTTGATATGAAAATCTTCTCTCAAAATCACCCACTCTCGGACCTAGGGTTCAAAATATGATTAAATGAAGCTAAGATTCGGAGTGCCCAACTATTAGCAGGTTGGAGATGTTGCATTTGCGACATGGGGTTCGCAAATGCGAGCCCTGCAAAAGCGGCCATTACTTCGCAAAATCGAAAATTGAACAACCCTGCCTCTATCGCAAATGCGAAAATGGGGCCTTCGCAAAAGAGGCCCAAACGTTCGCAAAAGCAAACTTCAACTGCCCAGTTCACCATTGCATTTGCGAGGATGGCTCCGCAAATGCGAAGCCTGCCAGTCCATAGCCTCTTCGCAAATGCGATCCCAAGTCCACAAAAGCGGTGATCGCAATTGCGACCCTCAACTCGCAAATGCGAGATCAGACACCATCAAATTCTAAACCTTCTTCCAAACATTTTGAAACATGTATGAAACCCATCTGAGCCCTCGGGTCTCCAAATCAAACACCCACACAAGTTTGAAAACATACCACGAACTCGCTCACGTGATTGAAACACCAAAATAACCTCTAGAACCATGAATCAGATGCCAAAACACATGAAAATCTTCATGAACTTCAAGAACTTCTAGAATCGCAACCAAGCGTCCGAACCATATCAAATTAGCTCCAAATGATACCAAATTTTGCAGGCAAGTCCCAAATGACATATTAGAGCTGTTACACTCTCAGAATCGCATTCCGACCCCGATATCATCAAAGTCAACTCTCGGTCAAACCTCTCAATCTTCCAAAACTTAAACTTTTCAAGTTTCGCCAAAATGCTTTAAATTACCCTATGGACCTCCAAATTAAAATTCGGACACACACCTAAGTCCAAAATCACCACCCGAGTCTATCGGAACTATCGAAACTCCAATCCGAGGTCTAATACTCAAAAGTCAAACCTTGGTCAAATTCTTTAAGTTTCGAGCTTCTAAAATGAGAGTCACTCCTAAAAATCCTTTCCGAACTACTCAAAATTTCGAACCGATGATGCACGCAAGCCATAATACACTGTGTGAAGCTACTAGTGACCTCAAACTGCCGAGTCGGACCCAATTGCTCAAAACGGCAGTTGGGTCGTTACACTTCTGCACTTGTTGTGCAGATTTTGGTACTGGTCCCAGCGGCACGTGAGGTGCGTCAGCTCGGATTATTGCATACGGAGACTTGAGGTAGATCTGCTGGCGTCCGCAGACCTTGAAGTCCCCTTCCGCTTCCCTCTTTTACTGTTTATTTTATTCGAAATAATTGTATTTATTTCAGACTCTGTTTTGTAAAACTTCTAGTTGTTCGTGCACTCGTGACTCCGCATCTTTGGGAGTAGATGTTATTACATGACTTATGCTCATGTCGTATTAGATTGCATTCCTATCTCTCGTTAATTATCATCACTTTGTTTAAACTGTTAAAATTTGGCTATTTAACTATCTCACGTCGGCTTGCCTAGCAAGTGGATGTTAGGCGCCATCACGACCCCGAGGTTGAGATTCTAGGCCCTGACAACAAGTGTTGGTAAACACTTTTTCTGTTAAAATGAATAACATATCTAAAGTTGTTAACACTATAAATACCCTTAGTATATTAAAATATTATTTTATTATTTTATTTTAAATTGATACAGATATAATATAATTTTATATTTTAATTCACTTTCAATTTAAACTAATTAACTAAAATAATTTTTATTTCTTGAACTCCTACAGATAAACTTTCGAAATTACAAAGCCTACTTACTATAAACAAATTACAAGCATTCAAGATGTGATAAAGCATTTTAAAATTGAGTAATGGAAAAAAAACCCTTCAATAAATAAGTGAAAAAAATTAAAAATTCTTAAGGAGAAAGTTTCGAAAAACAAGCTAAACTTTGACTTGAATATTTTTTATTAATGTCTTTCCAGCAAAGTTGGTTTTTGTGAGAAGTTGCTTTTTAGAAATATATACAGAATACTGGAGTGCTTATTAAAAAATATAGGTGAAATCAAAGAAACCAAAAAAAAAAAAAAAAAAAAAAAAAAGATTTGAAGATTCTAATTAATGTAGAGAAAAGTAGATTGTCTCTCGTGTTTCCTAGAACTTTCTACAACTAATGTGTGAGTGAGAGTTTAGAGAGACAGAAAGTACAAAGATGGAAGGCAGAACTAAAGAAATCAAAGAAGAAAAGGAAAAATTATTGTCATGAACTAAATCTCCCACGTCGTGATGGTGTCTTTCATAATATTAGGCAAGCCGACACCTCCCAAATAAACATGCATCTTTAATTTAAAGCATTTTGAAATAAGATTAAATAGTAAATCTCATAATTTAATTGATAAGAAAGTACCGCGACTCAATACAAATCTCCCAAAATTCGGGTATCACTGAGTACATGATCATCTAGATGACAACATAGTCTGACTGCTAAAATACTGTTTAGAAAGATAGAACAATAAAAGTGAACTGAAAAGAAGGAGAGTCAAGGTCTGCAGACGCCAAAACAGCTACCTCGATAGTCTCCAAAAGATAAAGCTCCAAAGCTAGACACCGCTGTACCCGGAAGTACCTGGATCTACACACGAAGTGCAGAGTGTAAGTATGAGTACAACCCACCCAATGACTCAATACGTAACAAGACTAACCTTGGGCTGAAAGCAGTGACGAGCTCAACCGATACAGTCCATATACAGATTTTAAACAATACAAATATGACAAGAAGTATGACAATAATATCTTAGAGAAACTCATAGTTTATTGGTACACAGTACATGAATGTAGACATGCTTTCAGGTTTAACAGTTAAACTCAATACAGATAAAATATGCCAAGTATGACTGATATAAGCAATGTTACATCTCTATATCTACATGTCAATGTGCTTGTCACATATGATGCATCACAATGAAAACCTCACGTACTCACACTCTCAGAGTACTCAATCTGGCTATCTCAATTCTCGCTCATCACACTCAGTCACTCAGCACTGTACGGTACTTGCACTCACTGCTGGTATGTCAGACTCCGGAGGGGCGGATCCTGCCCAAACGCTAATATAAAGCCAATATGTCCTGCTTCTGCTTGCAACCCAATCTCATAACAATTATAAAGCCCATAGGACCAGTCGCGGCATGCATCCCGATCCATAATAATAATATATATAAAGCCAGGAAGGCCTGTTGCGACGTGCAGCCCGATCCATAAATATCACTCATAATACGGCTCTCAAGATCAAGAATTGGGTCGTGGAATGTAGGTACATTGACGGGTAAATCTATAGAGTTGGTGAAGATTCTGCA
>AWOL01S0036248.1:11422-24722 GCA_000715115.1 Nicotiana otophora | reverse complement strand
TCGGTCTCCCTAGTAGCCTCTTTGACTGTCTGGACTATCCACCAAGCTTTCACTGAAGCTATATTCTTTGATCACAACTTTCAAACCTACCGATCCAAAATGGCCACTGGCTCCACATCATAAGTCAAATCCCCATCTAACTGAACCGTGCTGAAATCCAAAACATGTGACGGATAAAAATAATACTTTCGGAGCATGGAAACATGAGACACTAGGTGAACACCGATAGGCTAAGCGGCAATACAAGCATGTCAGCCACCTCTCCAATCTTCTCAAGCACCTTAAAAGGGCCAATATACCGAGGGCTCAACTTGCCCTTCTTCCCGAACCTCATCACACCCTTCATAGGCGATACTCTAAGAAATTCCTTCTCTTCCACCATGTGAACAACATCACGAACCTTCCAATCATCGTAAATCTTCTGTCTAGATTCTGCTATATGAATACGATCCTGAATCAATTTGACTTTCTCCATGGCATCCTGAATAAAATCAGTACCCAACAACCTAGCCTCTCCCGGCTCAAACCAACCAACTAGAAAACGACATCGCCTCCCATATAAGGCCTCATAAAGAGCCATCTGAATACTCGATAGGGAGTTCACTATAGCGTCCATAGTGGGCAACATGTAAATAGCATACTTGGACAGGTCGCGAATCTCATATGGAACTCCCACACACTCAAGCTACCTTTCCTCAGGCTCCCAAACTCAGTGGCACAGGCTGCCTTAGTCTCGTTAGGCAATAAATTATCAATGAAGGCATCAATATACTAACCCCACTTCGCCGGCAGACTTCTCCCATAGCTCAAACCAAGAATATGCCAGCTCTTTCAGGCGGTGAGAGGCCAACTCCACTACCTCTGTCTCAGTAGCATGCATAACTCGGAGATTCTTGTGCATCTCATAAATGAAGTCCTGGGGGTCCTCCTCTGGGTTTGTACCCGTGAATATTGGAAGATCTAACTGAAGAAACCTGTTCACCCTGGAACTAGCAGAATCCCCATGTTTGCTGGAAAAAGTAGGTGCAGTATTCTGTCTTTGGGTCTGAGAAGCCACTATCGGAGCAAACATCTGTATGGCTCCCCAATGGTCCCCATCAGATACACCAGGACCAGAAACTGGTGCTAAAGGTGGATCTCGAATATTAGTTGGAGGAATCATTGCACCCTCAGTAGGTGTAGCAACTGGTGCAGTCTGAGTAGGAGTAGTAGAATCAAGCAGTGTAGTAGTTGGGGGATTATCCTCACCCCTAGTGTGCTCATCCTCATCACCATGTATAGGATCGACCCTCTCTCCTGGGCTGACATTGGCTCTCTGGCTAGTTCTTGCCTTCTTCTTAAGCGCCATGTACTGAATATTAGAACAGCACACGAGTTAAAGGAGGAACGGTCTTACAATAAGCTTTATCGCACGATCTAGAACATCAAAGAAGGGTAACATTCGTAAATGTCCAAGTAGCCTCCCCATTATAGATGTGGCCGACAACATACCGATAAGAATGACTCAACTGCACACGGCTCCGAGACATCTTAGGACACTTTAAAACCATAGGCTATGATACCAAGTTTGTCACGCCCCGAACTCAGAGAGCGCGACCGGCGCTCAACCGAGTGAACCCGGTTAGGAAAGACTGTTAGATACTTTTTACCCAAACTCACTCATGATTAAAGAGAATACATATCTTCATTAATTAGATAATAAAGAGATTATGTATATAATACCAATTCGTTGCTGTTAGTTACTTAATTTTAAAGCCTCAAAATACAAACATTTTCATGGTTTGAAGTGGAACAAGTGATTCAAACACAACATAACTTGTTTGACTTTCCAAATACACATATACAACTCACACTATGTTTACGGAGCATCTCATAGATACAAAAGAGTACTATGATAGTGCTGACAACAAGGCCCCGACTATACCTCAAACACAATACATGAGGAACGAAAGATACATGACCCCGAAATGAAGTGGGCTCACAAAGTATGCTGGGAAGAGGGTGTACCGCTATCATTGATCAATGCCACCTATTGTGGAACCACCTGCATCCATTAAAGATGTAACGCCCCCGACAAAAGGGATGTTAGTATATATGGAATAGTACTAGTACGTATAACTAAATACCCTCTCAATAGAATGAGTAATAATACAAGAAGGAACAATCATAAAATCAATGGAAGCTTCAAACAATACCAAAGCATCAAGTTAAGAACAAGATTAGTTTTCAAGTAAAATTTCATATTTTAGGTTGGGACATCTTTAGTAACGATATACCACCACTTACAATACCACCAAACTTTTAGCACGAAGTTCGATCACGACCCGATCGGCTAGGCCGTCTCATCCTAGACATCAACCACAATCACAATTTCAATTACAACTTCTAGCACAATCAGCACCATGTGTGTGATATGGCATCCGATCACAACCCAATCGGCTAGGCCATCTCACCACAATATTGTGTGGATCCACATAATCCTTTTCTATCAATCATCTCGTCCCAATTAAGGGGAATAATCAAAATCCACTCCTACACTGACACGTGCAGTTTCGGGGTTAGGTTATTTCAACCTACCCTTCCTCGGTGACTATCGATACTCCCAAAATGTTTATTATAATAAAGTATTTTCAGCTCATATCATACTTCTTTCACAACTTTTCATTTCATTGGCACTAGCTGCCACAATTGTAATATCATTCTTGGCATGTTGACCATATTTCATATTTCATGCTCACCTTTGTCACTTTCAAACATCATCATCATCATCAACAACAAGGCATTTCAAACCAAGACTTTAATTATATATGTAAGCAATTAAGAGTCTTAGGCATATAGAGAGTTTTCACACAATTTGGCACAATAGCCTTTATTTGAAATTGACTTGAAGTCGTAATATTTTTAATACATAGCCCATACTTTGAACACATCCTCAAATGATAACTCAATATGATAAAAGCATTGGAATATATATCTTTCAACACAAGCTTATTCGGAATAGACAATTTTATAATGAACAAATCGGGACTTGCATAAATTACATGAACACCATTGGATTCAATTCTAAGAGAGGATTTTAGCCTACATACCTCACTTTGAGCTTCCTTAAATTCCATAAATCTTAGCAACTTCAAACTCTTTAAAAACATAACAAAATTGAACCATAATTAGGAAGAAGTTCATGGTTCAGCTCATTTGAGCATTTCATCAAACACTATGTGTGCAATTTAGCTACGAGGTTCTTCTACAAGATTTCATCCACTCTGCAAATCAATCTTTACCAATTTGAGCTCAACAATCTTCCCACAAACCTTATTGGTACATGCATGTATAAATAATACTCTCACACCCAAGAATCATACTCCCAATCACCCATCTCCAACCAAAAACTCAAAATTTAAGACTAGGGTTAGAACCTTACCTCTTGAATGAAGATCTTATGAGCTTTCTTGTTGCATTTCAGGGCATGAGCAAGATTTCGATGAACAATTATCTAGGACTTCTCTTTCTCTCTCTAAGACACTCTCACCTCTCTCTAAAAATATCAGATTTTCCTCTTCAAAGTTACCTTTTTGGCCTATTTATCGAAATAGGGTGGGGTTATAAAATTAGAACTTTGGACCCTCCGATTAAAAATCTAAGATCACAGACTGGGCCGCAGAACTTCTGTGCAGCCTGCAAAATGGACTATAGAATTGATCTCCAAAAACTAGGTTGTTTCAGGTTGGGTCTGCAGCAGGTATGTGGTTTGCAAACCAGTTCTGCGGCCACAGATTTGACCGCACAGTCACCCAACAAAATGCTTTACACAAAATATGCGACGTAAGTCAAGACCACAGAATGGGTTTGCGATTGCATAATTGACCGCAAAATATCGTCCAAATTCTGCCTAGTTTTCTACTTCACTCTGCGATGATTCTGCGGCCGCATTGTAGGCCGTAGAGCTACCCTATTCTGCAAAAACGTTTCATTAACTCCCCAACACAATGTTCAACCCAAAAAGTCTGTATCGCGGTGAGCTTGCGAGTCGCGAAGAATCACTACAATCATCAGCACATAAGTCCACCTCAGCAAAATGAAATCCCGAGTTTTAGGTAAAACCATTTACGTGGCCTTACATTCTCCCCCCGCTTAGGATCATTCGTCCTCGAATGAGGTTCAAAATCCGTCATTAGAATCCACTATGGCCCAACTATTATCTCACATACCAATCATACCGGGTATTGACTAACTCTTAAACTTTGCAAACCTTTCGCCAGAGTTTCCCCTGTAACTGGGTCTATCAACCTTCCAGCGAATCCCAAAAACCAATCATAATTAAATATACATAATCCAACGATGCAACATAATATGAAACAACACCAACCGCGGCCTCATAAGTAATATATTACCAAAAAGGGAATACTCTGAGCATAAACTGTACAAGTGATACACAATCCATAGGAAAATATTTCATAGAAACAATTACATAGTTATTCTAACAAATGAGGGTACTTCTTCTTCATCTATTCCTCAGTTTCCCAAGTAGCCTCTTCAACCTATTAGTTTTTCCATAACACTTTCACGGAGGTAGTTTCTTTATTTCTTAGCTTTCGGACTTGCCTATCAAGAATGGCAACTGGAATTTCTTCATAATCAGTTCTTCATTAACCTCAATAGTCTCAAACGGAACAATGAGTGTTGGGTCTCCAACTACTTTATTCAACATAGACACATTAAATACCGGGCACACTAGTAACATCTCATGTGGTAGCTCAAGTTTGTACGCCACTTGACCAATCCTCTAAATGATTCTTTACGGTCTGATATACCTCAGACTCAATTTCCCTTTCCTACCAAACCGCATTATACACTTCAGGGGGAAACCTTCAAGAATACCCAATTATCTTCTTTGAACTCCAAATCCCTACTACGAACATCCGAATAGGACTTTTGACGACACTGAGCAGTTTTCAATATCTCTTTAATGATCTTAACCTTCTCTATAGCCTGATGCACGAGGTTTAGTATCATCAAAATATATGTCTACCTTAGCACCATGAAATCTCGGGTTTTGGGTAAAAACATTTACGGGGCCTTACATTGCCTAGCTTCACATGTCCAAAAATGAGAGAAAACTTGAAGCCCTCGTTTAAATCCTTCTATCATGGCATCTCGCATCTGCAGACTCATAATCTGCACCTACAGTTCTACTTTTGCAGAAAATCCTTTGCTTCTACAAAGTCCACTAGAAACCCGACCTTCCACTTCTATGGCCCAATCCTGTTTTTGCAGTCCATCTTGCTCTTCTGCGCGTCCTCACCTGTGAAATACATACGCATCTGAGGTCCCCAGTCCTTGCACTCCAAATCCGCTTCTGTGGAAACGCTTACGCACATGCAGTCTCGCAGATGCACCTCACACCTGTCGCAATTGCCCAACCTAGCCAGCCTCAGCACCTGCAACCTCCTGTCGCTTCTAGGACTTTGCACCTGCGGCCCCATTCTTGCAGGTGTGATCACACCAGATATCAAAAATGTTCAGCCAAGTTCCAAGTCCAAAACCAATCCAAATTCAATCTGAACCTCATCGGAGGCTTACGTGACCCCATCCTAATATACCAACACATCCTAAAACATGATACAAACTTAGTCAAAGCATCAAATCACATCAAGCAACATCAAAAATACAAATCACATCCCAATTCAAGCCTAACGAAACTAGTAGATTTCCAACGTCTAAAACCAATATCGAAACCTATCAAACCAACTCCTATTGATCTCAAATTTTGCACAAAAGCCGTACATGACACAATGAACTTAATTCTACTTCTAAAACACAAATTCGAACCCAGTATCGACAAAGTCAACTCTCGCTCAAACTTCTCAACCTTCCAAACCTTCAACTTTTGCCAATTCAAGCCAAAATGACCTACGAACCTCCAAATCAATATCCAGACATACTTCTATGTCCAAAATTATGGTACAGAGCTATCAGAACCATACAAACTCAATTCCGGAGTCATCTACACATTAGTCAACATCCAGCAAACTCTTCGACTTAAGCTTCCAACCTTGGGACTAAGTATCCCAATTCATTCCGAAATAGCCCCGGAATAAACCAACCACCTCGGCCGGTCACATAATCACAAATGAATTTAGAATAAGCAATAAATGAGGGAGCATCACTACAATACTCAAAATTACTGGCCAGGTCGTTACAAGGGGTTGGGGCATATGAGAGAGTAGAGAGCAAAAAGGGAAAGGGGCCTGCTGGATAATGAGGGAAATGAATTAAGGTTTGGGTAATTGAGGGGTGATATCTAGGGTTAATGGTGGGGATGAAATATGGGCCGTTGGATCAGTAGATCAGTGACCCCCATAAATTGGGGATTTAAATGTTTTAAGAATATTTGTACGGAAAATACAGGAACCGTTGGATCTATGTGAGCTAACGGCGATGATAAAATTTGATGGGAAGTTTAAATAAAAAGAAAAATGGGGATAAAATGTGGACCGTCGATGGCTTAAATCGACGGCCCAAACCTTTTTGTGCTTGTTTTGTGAGTGTGTGAGATGATCTATGTGGCACGATTTGATTGGCTTAGAGAGCAATTCATGGATTGCCAACATGGGTTGGATCGGGTCGTTTGGACTGGTTTAGGTGGGGGGAATTGGGCAAAATCTTGGACTGGTTTTAGTTTTATAGATAGCATTTTGTATTTAATTGTGCAATTGCAATTATAGCCATTTAGTCTTTAATGCTATAAAATTAATCAATTCTAATAAAATCTGATAGAAACTATACTCATCAAATACACCATTAATTACTGTAATTAATTAATTACTTATTAAAAACTTTATTTTCTAAATTGAAAAACTATTTTTGGATTAATTCAGATAATAAACGAGTTAATTAAGAACCAAAGGTTAATTTGTTAAAATAATTGTAAAACTCATGTTTTAAAATATAGAGGTTATTTTAATTATTCGTTTAGCAAATTATACTACTAGACAAGCTGCCTAGTAGCTATATTTTTAATAATAAAAAGAAAAACCACAAAGTAAGAGTATAGGTAAGAGGGCCAAAAGCTACAATAGTGTTGCCTCTATGCCTTTGCTATATAATCATCCCTGTGCGCCTCCATTGCCGTATGATGGCAGTCTCATGATGAGGCACATGTTGTGGCTACCGGCAAAGTATCACTAGGGCGAATGATCTCATGGCCTTTTGGATATTTTCCAAAGGCATAGGGCATATAGCAAACACTTACTGAACTAGATATTGGTACATACCTTATCTCTCCAATCTCATTCACTAGTTTCGGGTGTTATTTGTTTTTTTATCTTATAGTTGCTATGATATTGGTGCTGACCTTATCTCTCCAATCTCGTTCTCTAGTTTCTTGTAAATTTACAAAGGCATTAGATTCATTGAATGAACAACCTCATCTACTAGCAAGCATGTAAAAAATAAGAACTAGAACGAACTAACTACTCTATGACCATCATAGAGTTTATAGCATGCCCTTTCATGATATTACATATGGTGATGCTAATAAAATAGAAATATATAATGATGTAGAAATAAGAGTCTTGCCTTTTCTTCTCTAATCTTGTGAACTCTTCAGCTTGTAGAACCTTGTCTTCTTCATCAACCCTTTTCAAAATGTCTTCAAACTTTATCATTTGTTCTTAGATTGATTGGACTTATTGGACCTTGTGGAGGTGGTAGGGGCAACCACCTTTTGCTTTCCAACCCTCATCGGAAGTTGCCTAATGGAAGCCCCATGTGTCAAGTGTCTAGGAGAATGATCTCCTTCCCTAGCTAGATTGGGAAATGATGCATCTAGAAGTTCTTCCTCTTCCCCTTCTTCATAGAAACCTTAGCTCATATTCGCACCAAAGCATGAGAAACCAGCGCATGGAGGCTATTTGTAGCTGACAAATTGTATTTTTCAGCCATTGCATTGGTACTTCAAGTAGCTATTGCCTTGTGCATCGGCAAAATTTTGATCTCCTTTGAAGATGCTGCATTATTGAGTTTTTGTTGCTGCCCGGAAGGTACAAAAACAACAACATTTGGACTCAAATCTCTTTTCTTTGGCACACTATCTGTAGAATTAGAAACCTGCTCGCTTTGCACCTTTAATGCCTCGTCCTTTGATGGAGGAGTTGCTGAAAATTGAGCTGCCTCATCGTCACTCTCAACTTGGATGATATCTGCATAATCTCCTTCCTCCTCTTCAACTTTCTCAGCCCAAGTATTGCGATTAACAATAATTGCACTTGTCGCACCTTGTAGATCCTTAGAGCTAGTCATCTCATTTGTAGAATTTGATTATGAAAGTGATGCCATACCTTTCTCCACATGTTGTTTTTTTCTTGTAGATATCAATTGCTGCCCCGAATCACTTCCCTGCCCACGAAACGACTCCATAGATTATGAAGGAACCTCATGAACCGACGTATTCAAAGTAACCAATGGAGCCCCAGTCATTGGAGTTTTATTCATCAACATAGCTGCCTAGGAATCCTTCACCATTTTAGATAAATCTGGATTGGGGATATGGAGAGTTAGTGTAGCCACAGTAGATACTTCACTTGCCTCACTAGTGTGATCATCAACAGTTACGATCTGAAGTCAAACACCTATGCCATTTGAATTTTTCTACTACTTTTCGTATACTGTAAAGCTAGTTTTTCTAGCTACTGATCTTGCCTCATCATCCACCTTCTGCAAATCCTTCCCAATTGTCTTTTATGCACTATCATACTCATTAACCAATGCATCAAAAAAGTTTGAGACCACAATATTCTAAGTTGCTAAACTCTGATTTTTATAGAATTAATTTTGCTTGGTGATCGATTGACCACTGCCCAAGATTGATCAGCTGCAATTTTGTTCGATTGCCCAGCTTTTTCCAGTACCGCCCTAACACCTGAAGAATCTGCACTATCCAAGGCAATTACACCTTCAAAACCATGCCCCTCATTATGTACAACAGTAGCACCTGCTGGTTTGTCGCGACCAGCAGTAATTTGTTTTGTAGTTGCCTTTTTACCAGATATTGTAGTCCAGCCTTCCTCCATATTTTCCTACTTGTTATTTCCCAAATCATAGGCATTCAATTTAGCAATAGGTCCATTAACATTCCTAGTAGAATCAACATTGCTACTGGAATTTCTAGCTACTTGAACACCTTCCTGTCCAGTATCTTTGCCTCCCTGTTGCATCAAAACTCTAGAATGCATCTTAGCCTCTATTTCCTTAATGTTGCATGATTGCCCAGCTTCAGCATGTACTTTGTTTAGTGCATTTGATCTATCAGCAGCCACCTCTAAAGCATCAATAGTGACAAGCGCCTGCTCACCAGATTTACCAGCTGCTTTCAATGCAACATCAGCCTTATAATTTGATCCCACATTAACCTGGTCTTGCTCTTTATGTCCAACTGTTGTAGTATAGGCCTTAGACACCTCCACCTCTCCATCAGTCACACAGACAATAGCACCCTCTACTTGAGCATTACAATAGTTTTATTTTGTAAAGCAGCACACACATCTTGGTAAATCATCGCTAAAGCAGTAACAACAGGGATATCACTAGGGAGTTTAGCTTTCTTAGCAATTTTCTGTTGATCCCTACTCACTTGCCCAGTTTCTAGAGCATCAATCTTACCAATCATAACTCCTTGCTCCACCCCTTGTTGTTTATTATCACTAATATCTCGATTCAAAATAGCACCACTACCAAAAGCACCAGCAGCATATACGACACCAATAGTCCCATTCAAAGTACGATTAGAGTTAACGTTTTCCTTTATTGATCATGCCTCCTACTCGTGTTCTCACCTACCACATCTGTAGGTTTTGAAATAGAAAGCTTTTGTTGTTTCTTGGCATTAAAAAATCTCTTGCATCACCCTGCAACGGTTTTACAGCTTGATCACCTTCTTCGACTGTTTCATCCCTAACTTGAGTAGATTGCATCTTTTCTTTTAGCAAACGGCATGGAACTTTTTCATGTACTTGATGCTTACAGTGGAAGCAATACGCAGGCAAATTATCATAGACAATTGTTTGGAACTCCTCAATAATCTTTCCAATTGTGGCATCAATGTATTGAAGCCTCGCCTTCCCTGGATGTTTTCTAGCAAATCCAATATCACCTTCGCCCTCGCTGTGCTCGGACGCGAACTAACTTGTGTGGCCTTATCAATGGCAATTGTCCTAGCAACTGCTGCTACGATGGACATTAATGGTTTGCTTCCAAATAGGTCAGGTGACAGATTTGGAAGTTAAATCCAAGATGCTGCCTTAAATGTTTCCTCCTTAGGATAATATCCAACACTCCAGGGAAAATTTCTATATTGGTGTTCCTTTCTTGCATGTTGAAAGTAATTAACAGCTCGTTATAATGATCAAACAAAATTTTCATATTGATCACAATGCATTAATATTTGTCGTTGAGCAAGTAAACCTAAAACACAATGACTTTTAATACCTATAATATTTGGCAGTAAACTTATTAACACCTGCAAATCTGGTGCACCAAAAGATAGCTTGATTACAATATCTTGGTTTAATCCTTCCTCATTTGCAATTTGTTCTCGTTCATCCAAAGTAAATTGTAGTGCAGGAATTCCATGGACAAGAACCGTAGGTTTTAGGTCAACTGTTGTGATAGGTGCGACTGTTTGCTGGATATTTCCGTGCACTGCATATGTGAGGTTGTTACTAGGATTTGTAGTAGCTTCCTTAGGGTTTTGGATCGTCTCTCCCATAGCCAAAGGCTGGGGAGAGATCACGGCAGCCATGACTGTTCAAATCTCCATGAAGTCGAGAGAGCATTTTCACGTGCGGAAGTTGTTTTTTCATTTTGGTTTAGGGTTTTTATTTTATGTTTTATAGCAAATCTCGGTTATAATAATTATTTTAAAATAGTAAATGTAATTTATTTTTGTAAACATTTAACATTGATTTATTTATTTAACACTATTAACTACCTATTTGTGTCATATTTGTATAAAAATAAGTATTATTAATTAGAAACTATTTTCAATACATTTATTGCAAATCATTAAGTAAAAATAATTTAATTTTAAAAGAGAGGTTCAAAAATTGTCATCAACAGTTGTCCCTCTTTGGTTGGAGACGATGAAAGAGTTTTCGGGTAAAGCAATTGAAACAAGACCAATTTTGTCTCGACTTTAAGGATGCATTGGAGGAACGACACATGGATTTGAGGATTATTATGAGTTGTGGGAATTAGGGATGATTCAAGGGGAAATTTGGGAAATTGGGGCCAATTTATGGCTTTGCATTGCTTACATACCTCGGGTTTAACGAGGATCATGGCTCATGTAGTTCTGAAATTATGATTTGGAGAAGGCGATGCTTGCAGGAATTGCCCTAGTATCATGTTATGACGATACTACAAGACGAGAAGATTATAGCACCCGGAATGACTTCGGATTGCCGCTTCTTTATGAAACTTGAAATATTCGATGATTTAAAGTTCTATTGATCATATTTGAGTTTGAGTTTGGATCCCTGGCCTGCTTATGAGTTTGTTGTCCCTCAGAGCATTGTAGCTTGGTTTACTGCTTAGAAGAAGTCTGCATCGCGGTGTTTGATCCTGCAAAAACAAAGTACACACATACCCATATATCGTAATGCAAATATGTTAAGATATGATGTAAATGATACATGATTGAATGGTTCCTGGGTGCCGGCTAGCCGTTATTTGGGATCGAGGTGATGGGATATTTGAATCTGATGTCTCCAAGCTTTGGAGCATTATTTGAGATGCCGGGATGGGCCTTTGAATTTGACTTGATTGTTAACTGAGCTATGTACCATTCTGCATTTGTCGGAGCATTAAGTCTCCACACAATGGGAGAATATCCACGTTATGGGAGTAGCTGACTTGAAATGTAAAATATGTCCTCACGATGAAAGTATCTCCATGCGATGGGAGTAGTGGACTTGAAATGTAAAGTATCCCCGCACGACGGGTGTTTTTAACTTGAAAAATGCAACATGCCTGTAAGCTACATGAGTAAAATGTCAAAACATTCAAGATAAAACAAGGAAATAATGAGCATGCTCAAGAGATACTCTTAACTGCAAAACTAAATTGCGTCCATCAATTGGAAGAACGTATGGAGGGATCAGATGGTTCATCCTTCGATTGGCAAAGTTGGCACTGTAATTAGCAACTATCTACTTGGAAACTCTAATATGGCGGAGTGATGGTGTAATATGTGCGAAGTGATCCAATTGGTGAAGACAACAAATTTCTATATACAGTGCTTTAATTTTTATAAAGCGCTTTGATTGGTTGATCTGGCAGTTTTCTATGCACATGGCTATGATTTGTGAGGCCAGTGGCTCGTTATATACAAGGTTCTCTACTTGGTTGAGCAGACAGTTTTCTATATACAGGTCTTTGCTTGGCGAGGCCGACGACTCATTATATACAAGGTGCTTTGATTGGTTGAGCAGGTAGTTTGCTATATGTAGTGTGCTCCGATTGCATCAAAGACTTGGCTCCAAAGTACCTGCAAAGAATTCGAAGTTATTCTTTTATCATATGAGAAAATTGATTGAATAATGAAAGAAAGATAAGGGTTCATGAGATGGTAGTGGGTAGCATAGGGGGTGTTGGTTTGTGTTGACTGTAGGCCTGGCCTTGACCCAGATTTGATGCGATTACGCTATGAAGTTCGGTAAGTGGAATGATAGTTTTCAAGAAAACACATTTTTTTTTAAAATTGTCCATTTTTATGGCAAATGACGTCGTTCCGAATTATCACATGTTTGGAAGTTCCCTCGGATGCAAACGTTTTTTCTTGACGACTCTATCCCATTTATGTTGATTCCAGAGATGCCCCTGGTGACGTAGCTTCTTGCTGTCGTGATTGCGTCACAATCTAAAAGAATGTACTTCAAAGGTTTTCTAAGGGTTTCCTACGTATCCGAACGGAATCAGGTCTAAACATCATTTGAGGGTAACAAAATGTAAAATGAATTACGATATTCATTGAGCCTGACTCAGGAAGCCTACATATCCAAATGGAATAAGGTCAAAATATATTTCAGTTACAATTGATGAAAACTGATAAGAAATTGAGATGAAATGGCCGAGTTTAACTCAGACTGCCTAAGTATCCAAATGGAATCAGACCAAGACATAGTTTAATTACAATATATGATTCAATCCGATGAGGATTTACTACATATTACCACCAAAGGAAATCAAGTCGTGGCATAGTTCCGAGTATAATGATATTTGGATTTTCTATTAAAAGGGGTGG
>AWOL01S0036244.1:16782-33769 GCA_000715115.1 Nicotiana otophora | reverse complement strand
TGTTATGCCAATTCCCTTGATTGTTGCCACCACTCCAATTTCCTTGGTTGTTAGAATTCCAATTGCCTTGATTGTTTTGAGGTCGCCATTGTTGTTGGTTAGGGCCTTGGAAGTTGTTTCTTTTCCCTTGAAAGTTGTTCACATATTGCTGTTCATTTTAAGAATCATCTTGATCAAAACCATTATCTTCTTGCGCATAATCCTCCACTAGATTTTGCTCTTGTGGGCCTTTAGTCCTCCTTTTGTTCACCATTATGTTCACTCCCTCCATGGCATTGACTTTCTTGGGCCTATCCTAGTTGCATCATAGTGGTTGTCAACTCAGCAATGGCTTGCCCATAGTCTTGCAATTCTTTGTGAAGGTGAATAATGTTTGGGTCTCCTTGTGGAACATTGTCCCGGGATTCCAAGCCGATGACGTTTCCGCCATCTCATCCAAAATCTCACACGCCTCCGCATAAGGGGTAGTCATGAAATTCTCACCGACAAGTTGATTCACTACACATTAGTTGGTTGTGTTAATCCCACGATAGAAAGTTTGTTGAATCATATTCTCCGTCTTATCATTGTTGGGACGTGCCTTAGCGTTCCTATATCTCGTGTAGTGGTTCATTTGGCTCTTGCTTGAATGCCAAAATCTAATCTCGAAGTGTAGCCATGTGCCCCGGAGAGAAGAACTTAGAAATAAACTTTTCTGCCAACTTAATCCAAGTGTGAATGGAATGGTTCGGCAATCGTTCCAACCAATCTAAATCTTTTCCCCCGTAAAGAGAAGAGAAAAATCCATAGCCCCAATGCATCCTCGGAGACATTTATTTGTTCGCTCCCCCAACATGTATCCACAAACACCTTCAAATGTTTGTACGTATTTTGAGTTGGAGCACCGGTGAAAAAACTTTGTCGCTCAAGCAAAGTGAGTATCACATTGGTGATTTGAAAGTTTCCCGCCCTAATACGGGGATGAACTATTGCACTTGCATATCCTTCATTGGGTAATATCCGGTGTGGATCCGCTCGTGGTAGAGTTGAAGGGGGAGCAGGGACATTGTCATGAGGCACTCGGCCTCTTCTATTGGCTTGAGTTCAAGAGGAACCTCATCAACTTGATCATCCTCGACGTCCACATCCCCCAAAGATAAATTTTCGAGCTGATTGTTTTCCATGGTTGTACCTGCGGTTTCTCAAACAAGTTAGTAACACGGAAAGAAAAGAAGATATTCCAAAAATAGACCCAAATATATAGCTAACACCATTTTAACTCCCGGGCAACGGTGCCAAAAATTGATGACGTCCACAACACACCTCTATAGGAGATATGATACGGTCGTATGCAATAATAATTATCCAACTATGAGTCGGGGTTGAATTCACTGGGAGTTATGAGGCGTGTTATGAGTATATATATTTGAAGCAAGAAAATGGGTTATCTAATATTGCATTTCCACAACAAGGTTTTGTGTTTTATTTCTACTATTACTCTAATAAATGTAAGCTAAAGAAAATAGATTAATAGATAAATATTTTTGAGGTTTTTTCAATTGGATTAAAGGCCTAGGGCTGTGACCATAACCTAGGTATTTTCCTAGTGGGATAAAGATGTTTATACTTGTTTTGTTTGTTGGGGTGTATTATAACTCCCAACTCTAAGTTACCCACTCAATACCTCTCGGTCAGAGAGTGATTTTGCCCAATTTATCTTTCTCAAGTCCAAATAGGTATCAACCAAAACAGTTGATAAGAGCTCAAGTCGGGTTCTTACTATCTCTAGTTTGAACCCTTTAATTAGGTTAACCAATCTCTCATTTAACCTAATTCCTTGTTAGCTAAGTTATCCTAGACTAAGTTCCTCTTTCTCAAGTAGAGACTAAGTCAAATGGGCATGAATCAATGTTTTCAACCATTAATTCTAAAATTAAAGCATGAACTAAGCTAAATAATCAACACCCAATCATGAACAAGCATAAAATTAATCACCCATAAGGTTTACACACTAGGGTTGGGTAACAACCCTAGTAAAAATCTTGCTACTCATAATGGGATTTGAAGAAAATAAAGATGGAAAGCAAATTAAACTCATAATGGAAGATTAAAATGATGAAATCTAATGTTAACATACTCAAATAAGCTAAAACTTCCTAAAATAGCAAAGAGAAACGACTACAACAATTTTGTCATGTACCATGGAAAACATAAAGTTACTATAGTTTATCATTCTTTTTCGTCGCGGTGTTTACTATGACAACAATTAGATCTTGGTTTGAGAGGTTTATGTAAAATGCAACTCAGAGAAAGTGACAATTTGTATTTCAGAAGGCAAGTTGAAGGTACTTATTACACTTGAAATGGTATGTAGAAACAATTTAGAGGTATATGTAAGCATGCAAAATTTATTGAATTTAAATTCAATAAAATATTTTGGACTATACTTTAAATATATATTAGTCCAAATAAATATTATGGACCTATATGATTGGATTATTTATATTAGTCCAATATATGTAGATTAAATAAGTAAATCCAAATTTATTGGGCTAACCCATTCACTTGGGCCACAAGTAATGAGCCCACTTTATTAGGCTCAAGATGTCATCTTTCTGAAGGCCCAGTTTGGTGCCACGTGTCAAATGCCGTGACACGCCAAGTCAAACAAAAGAGCCAATATGATCATGCTACATGTCAAAATGACAAGGCACACAAGTCAAATTAAAAGGCCAATGAAGTTATGCCACATGTGCAAGTGACATGTTCTGGTTCGTGGGAGCTCGTGGATCAAATGCCACAATTCTCTATAAACTGCAAGTGTTCATGCATTCAAGCAATTCAACACAAATTTCAAGTATTCATCAAAATCAAGAATGAAGTCAAATCAAATACAAGGCGTTCAAGATCAAGGATACTTGTTCGTGATAAATCTTTTGGCAACAATCAAAGCGTTCGTGATGGATAAATTAAGTTCAAATTCAAGATCAAGCTTAAAGGCTCTTGAATTTATATTGGAAAAGTAGAATCAGAGGAACCATAGAGATTGTAATACTCAAACTATTTGAAATCAAATACTATAATTGTTGTAATATTTTCGGTCTCGATTATTTTCTTGATGCAAATTTATTGCCTACAAATTCTGGCACACCCAGTGGGACAATCTCTACCTCTCATCTCTACTTTTCGATCACCAAAGTTCAAGAATATCAAAATGTCTTCAAAGAAAATCAACTCCAGATCAACTTCTACTAAAGCTGCTAATTCCAAGTTTTGTGCTGATGTGGAAAACATCCTCAATACTACCTTTGGAAGATTTGGGCCAGTTACAAGGAGCAAACTATGCTCTTTAGGACAACAAACACTTCAAATGTCATCCACATCAACCCCTGTTGTCGGATCTTCATACTCAAAAGGAACAAGTTCCTCTACAAGCACGACCCAAAAAGGGAACGATGTCGCCGCAAGGATCGAAAAGGTTCTTGCTCAACTTAGTTTATCTAAGTCCAAGAAATTTTTCATGCAAGTCGATGACGATGACTTGAGCATTGGATCTCCTCTAGTCTCCATTAATGCAACCTCTAAGCTCTATCCCAATAATGATCTATATTATTTTTCATCCTCTACAGCGATCATGCAAGCAATGATTATTGAAGCTTGTACTATAGAAGAACAACTTGCAAATTTGACGAAAGTAGTTGAAAGCCTATCAAAGCGAGTGCAAGATCAAGATGATAAACTTTCCAAGTTAAAAAATATATTGGATAGCATAGTAGAGGGAGAATCCACACAAACACCTTTAAATCTTCAAAGTTCAAAAGAAAAAGAAGACTCCTCCGAAAAGTTAGCAACAACCAAGGAGATTCAAGTCTTTGCTGAAGGTCTAATTCTTGTTGAGAAAGGACTTCATCATGGAGGCTATCAAAGATAAGACTGAGTCATCCAAATTATCTCTCACATATGCAAAGCCGTACACGCAAAGAATCGATAACTCGAAGATGCATGTTGGTTATCAACCTCCTAAGTTGCAATAATTCGATAGCAAGGGGAAATCCGAGACAACCTGTAGCACACTTTGTTGCAACAATGCTGGAACTTATGGAGATTATCTTGTCAAAACATTTGTGCGATCTCTCAAAGGTAATGCATTCGATTGGTACACAGATATCGAATCTAGTTCAATCGATTGTTGGGAGCAGTTGGAGCAAGCGTTTCTCAATCGTTTCTATAGCACAAGATGCATTGTAAGCATAATCGAACTTACAAACTCTCATCAACAAAAGGATGAGATAGTTATTGACTTTATCAACTGCTTGAGGAGCTTAAGCCCCAACTGCAAAGATCGCCTTAGCGAAACTTCTGGCATCGAAATGTACATTCAAAGCATGCATTGGGATCTTCGTTATATCTTACAAGTCATAAAGCCCAAAATATTTGAAGAACTAGCAACTCGTGCTCATGATATAGAACTAAGTATGGCCACAAGTGCATACCAAGGGCTACCTGCCTTTGAGGCTTACGACAAAGAAGAAGAAGAAGGCGAGGATGAGGGAACGTTTTCATCCGAAATTGAAACCGAATAGTCTATACATGTCACTATGCTCCTTAACGCATGAGCCTAGACTTCAAGTTATAATGATCCTTAACGTATGAGCCTAAACTGCAAGTTATAATGCTCCTCAACGCATGAGCCTAAACTGCAAGTTATAATGCTCCTCAACGCATGAGCCTAAACTGCAAGTTATAATGCTCCTCAAAGCTCTTCAAATTCGAGCAAAGTGTTCAAGTTGCAAAGTTTTTCAAATTCAAGCAAAGACTCAAGTCGAAAGCTCTTCAAAGTCGAGCAAAGACATCAAGTTGCAAAGCTTTTTAAATTCGAGCCAAACTTCAAGATGTAAAGCTCTTCAAATTAGAGCAAAGTCTTCAAGTTGTAAAACTCTTCAAATTCGAGCAAAGTGTTCAAGTTGCAAAGTTCTTCAAATTCGAGCAAAGACTCAAGTCGAAAGCTCTTCAAAGTCGAGCAAAGATTTCAAGTTGCAAAGCTTTCTAAATTCGAGCCAAACTTCAAGATGTAAAGCCCTTCAAATTCGACAAAAGTTTTTAAGTTGTAAATCTCTCCAAATTCGAGCAAAGTGTTCAGGTTGCAAATCTCTTCAGCTTTGAGCTAAATCTTTAAGTCACGAACCTCTTCAAATTCGAGAGGAACTTCAAGTTGCAAAGCTCTTCAAAATTGAGAAAGTCTTCAAGTCACGAAGCATTTCTAATTGTAAGCTGAATCTTCAAATTGCAACGCTCCTAGATGCACGAGCCTAAAATTGCATGTCATGAAGATCTTCAAATTTGAGCAATATCTTCAAGTTGAAAAGCTCATCAAAATAGGAGATTAAATTTCAAGTCACTACGCTCCTAACCCAAAAGCATAAATTGCATGTTACTCCTAGCCCGCAAGAGTATAAACTGTGTGCATCCCATAAAAAAAGGGAAGTACGATAGGTCGAAAATCTTGAAAGAGGCGGTCTAGGAAAAAGTAAGGATATTAAAATAAATAAATAAAAAACTCACCCGTTCTGAACTACGGTATGACTTGATCCTTTTCACCAAGGTACGTAGGCAGCTTGGAGTTTCTTTCTAAGTTCAGTTGCATGAGTTCAAAAATATATATCGCTTTCAGTGAGCTTCGTGCCTTATCGGACATCGATGATTCAATGGGGGCAAGCCTCCAAAGGAAATTGACATCTATGATGGGATGGTTGTAGTATTCCTGAAAGAGGCCAAATATTCAAGTTGCTCTCTGAAAGTCCACCGGTCTTCAAGCTACAGTTTTCAAGTTCGACGGCACGCGAGTTTAAGTATTCGATCCCTCCAAATCTTCAAGTTGAAGTCCGTGAGTCCTTCAAGTCTTCAAGTCTGCTAATTCTTTAAGTTGAAGTTTTCAAGTCCACCACTCTTCAAGTTGAAGTGTCAAAGTCTGCCCAATTTTCAAGCCATGCCTTAAAGTCTGCAAAATCTCAAGTGTGCTGATCTTCAAGTTGAAGTCGGCAAGTCCGCCAAGTCTTCAAAGTTTTCCAAGTGTTTAAGTCGAAGTCGTAAATTCCATCAAGTCTTCAAGTTGAGCTTTATAATTTTTCAATCTTAAGGTGGATATTTAAGTCCCTTTGCACCTTAAGTTAGCCTATTTGCGGGGTTGTCCTTAAAAGAAACTATAATTTTCCAACCTTAAGGTGGACGTTTAAGTCCCTTTGTACCTTAAGTTGGCCTATTTGAGGGTTTTTCCTTAAAAGGAACTATAATCTTTCAATCTTAAGGTGGACGTTTAAGTTCCTTTGCACCTTAAGTTGGTCTCTTCGTGTGATTGCCCTTAAAAGGATCTATAATTTTTCAATCTTAAGGCGGATATTTAAGTCACTATGTACCTTAAGCCAGGCTTGTTGCGGTTTGATTCTTCAATATATTGTTAATAATTTGTCCTTCTTTATGTTGCCATATGGATTTGTCCTTCTATATGCCATATGAACCTTTGCGCTTTAAGATCATGCCTCTGATTTTCATGCGGGGATGAGTATCCATCCCTTCATACCCTAAGATTATCTCTCTGATTCTGAGGTAGGGATAGGTATCCATCCTTTCACATCCTAAGATTTCCTTATTCATAGATTATTTCGATAAATAAGAACATGTCATTCTCGTTTGACCTAAAAAGAAAAAGGGGAACAAGCAAGAAAATGCAAAAGAAAAGAAAAACAAGTTACCTCGACACTGTATTTCTTGTGAATTGCAACACTATAAATTAGTGTTCAATGAAGGAAAGCAGGCAGCCTTATATAGGTAATTAGATTAGATACAACGTTGAAACTCTAATTTCGGTGTGGCACTAGGTGTAAAGGCGGCGGAAATAAGTTATCGTGGACAAGGACTCGAAGTGTAGTCTTTAATATCAAATATTCATAGTTTCTCTCCTAAAGAGATTTGGATAGTGATGGTGCAGCGATACAAGTGGTTTGGGATTGAGCTATGTGGCAAACTCATGTACTCATGTACTGGACGTATACTACACATATGACAATATAATTATTCTCAATTAAAAGAGATATTTATTTTATCAAAGTCAAAATAGAACATTAGCAAGCAATTACAATGTTCAACGTGACTGGAAATTGAAAATTTGGTGTTTCAAGCTTTGGAGTTATCATTATTACTTTAAGGTAGATTGGCCAAATTTTACGTGAAAGAAAGAGAAGAAAGGATGCTGCTTCATAATACTTCAAGCCTAGTCTTAAAGCTTATATCTAGATAAGTCTTGAAGTAGGGGTATTTGTAAGCATACAAAATTATTGAATCTAAATTCAATAAAATATTTTGGATTATACTTTAAATATATATTAGTCCAAATAAATATTATGGACCTATATGATTGGATTATTTATATAAGTCCAATATATGTAGATTAAATAAGTAAATCCAAATTTATTGGGCTAACCCATTCACTTGGGCCACAAGTGATAAAATTCGTGGTAACAATCAAAGCGTTCGCGACGGATAAATTAAATTCAAATTCAAGATCAGGCTCAAAGGCCCTTGAATTTATATTGGAAAAGTAGAATCAGAGGAATCATAGAGATTGTAACACTCAAACTATTTGAAATCAAATACTACAATTGTTGCAATATTTTCTGTCTCAATTATTTTTCTTGACACAAATTTATTGTCTACAGTATAATTCAATTTTTAAGCATCCCAATGGTATGTATGCCTTTATGAATTAATTTTGGTGCTCGTCTCCATAGCAACACCTCTAAGTAGGAAATTGCGCCTATCCTAGTGCGTTGAGGAGCATTATAACTTGCAGTTTAGGCTCATGCGTTGAGGAGCATTTTTTGCCAATCAACAAAATGTGTTAAAAGTTAATATATTTGCTTAACTGGATACAGGAAATTATGCATGCTTAATCACTTCATGGGCATCTCTAATTTCTGTACTCTTGACAATAAAGTATCTTGCTTCGTCAGAGTATCATTTTCATTCACCTAAACAGAAAAGCCAAGAGAGTACATCATCTGGCTAAATGGTTTTAAGAATTAATTAGATTACAAATACTTCAAGTGAATAAATTAAAATAGGATGCACATATTAATACTTAGGGGTCAATTAATTAACCCAACAAAGCAAGCATAGACAGAGCAGAATCCGGATGCAGCTAGTGGCTGTCAATTTATTAAATCTAAACTCGATGAGATAACATTATCAACATGCAAATGGATCTGCAAATGCATCGACAGAAAAATCTAGAGAGAGAAATAGAGAGGAAGGATAGAGAAAAGTGAGAACCTTTTTTAGCTTCTGAAGAATGAATATTATAACTGAATTGAGAAAGCGCATTGTTATATAACAGAATCACATGCCCTTCATGCCTATCTTTTAGTGTAGCCCCTAAGATTCTTTTATCTACACTTAGGACCCTTAGTTAGTTACACCACTTAAACTAACTAACCACTCTAAATGCGCTTGATACTCCCCCTGTAACTGGAGAATGGAAAGTATCGAACATTCCCAGTTTGGACATCAACATCTGATGCTAAGTGACTCCAACGCCTTTGGTCATCATGTTGGCTACCTGCTCTTTAGCAGGAACATAGTGAGTGGATATCAATCCATTTTTGTTCTTCTCTCTCACAAAATGGCAATCAATTTCTATATGTTTTGTCCGCTCATGATAGATTGAATTTGTAGCTATTTGTAAGGCTGCTTTGCTATCACAAAAACCTTTATTGGCAACTATATGGACACACCAAATTCTCTCAGCAATCCTACAAGCCATACCAGTTCTGCACTGACAGCAGCCATGATTCTATACTCTGCTTCTGCAGAGCTTCTACTTACTGTCTGTTGCTTCTTAGACTTTCAGGAAATCAGTGACTCGCCAAGTTTTATTACATACCGTGTTACTGATCTTCTGGTGTTTGGGCAGGTTTCCCAAACAGAATCACAATAGGCTGAAATATGTTCTAGTGATACCTTTTTCAATAGTATTCCTTTCCCATGCGATACTTTTATATACTTCACCACTCTTATAGCTGCTTCTAAATATGATTGTTTTGGGTGTTGCATAGGCTCAGGACCTGAACTGCAAAGCAGATATCAGGTCTGGTTATGGTCAGGTAAATCAACTTTCCAATCAGCTTCTGATAGCCTCCAATATTTGTTAGCTCTTCATCTCCTCTGAGTCATACTTGTTTGTCATAATCAACAGTAGTAAGCTTTTGATTTTGCTAAAGAGGTCAAATTGCAGGTTTTGCACCGTTGGGACTAATATGAGCTCTAATGCATACTTTCTTTGATTTAGCAATATACCTTTGTGTAACTTCATGATTTCAATCCCCAAAAAATATCTCAACGCTTTCAAGTCTTTTAGCTTGAAAGACTTATGTAAGGTTCTTTTAACTTTATCTATCATATCACTATTGCTCCTAGTGATCATCAAGTCATCCACATATACTAAGATGATCACTACGTCCATACCTGACTTCTTTATGAACAAGGAATGATCATAGGCACTTTGCAGGTATCCTTCCTTAGTAAGAACAACAATTAGCTTTATATTCCACTGGCTTGATGCGTGCTTGAGTCCATAAAGGGACTTGAGTAACTTGCAAAACTGAGACTCCCCTGCCTATGGAACCCTTGTGGAAAAGTCATATACACCTCCTCATAAAGATCACTATACAGGAATACATTGTTCACATCCATTTGAATTAGTTTCCAACCCTTAGAGGCTGCAAAGCTGATCACAGTCCTCACTGTGACCATTTTTGCAACAGGTGAAAAGGTATCATGCTAGTCAAGACCTTCCTGTTGTGTGTAACCCTTGGCCACTAAGCTTGCCTTGAATCTTTCAACCTCACCACTTTCTTTATATTTGATCTTGTAGACCCATTTTGAGCCAATTGCTTTCTTCCCTGGTGTCAACTCTACTATCTCCCATGTATTGTTAGCTTTAAGGGCCTGAATTTCTTCTTGCATAGACTTAATCCATCTCTCATCTGTAGAAGCTTCATAGAAAGTCTTTAGTTCTGTAAGTGCAGAAAAAGTAGTGAGGTAGGCTTGGTAGTGCTGTGTCAAATGTGTGTAACTGACATAGTGAGAGATTGGATAAGTAGTGTGTCCTGATGTTTTCCATCTAGTGACATAATCTTTGAGCCAAATTGTTGGTTTTGTTCCTCTTGTGGATTTCCTGACTGTGGAAGGTCCTGCATTGTCAACAGATCCAAATGGTTGCGATTGTTGATCTACTGCTTGCTGCTCTTGCAAACCTGCTCGAGTTTCATCCACAGCTGCTTGTGGTTCAGCTACAACATCTTTGTAATGACTCGGCCGGTCGTTTCAAGAGTTATAGCCCTGTTTCTCCCATTTTTTCTTCCTTTTGTTCTTTTCAACTATATTATGATATACTGGGTTAGTTGGTTCGGGTCCGGAGTGGTTTCAAAGTGGATTGAGACACTTAGTCTCTAAAGTAGAAGCTTAAGTTGGAAAATTCAACCGGATGTTGACTTATACGTAAAAGATCTGGATTTGAATTATGATGGTTCCATTAGCTTTGTTAGGTGATTTTGTACTTAGGAGTGCGCCCGAAATATGATTTGGAGGTCCGTAGTAAAATAAGGCTTGAATTGGTGAAAGTTACAAATTTGGCGATTTCGGTCGGCAGTGGAAAATTTGATATGGGCGTGGAATGGAATTTCGGAAGTTGGAGTAGGTTCGTGGTGTCATTTGTGATGTGTGTGTAAAATTTGAGGTCATTCAGACGTGGTTTGGTTAGTTTCGGCATCGGTTGTCGAATTTGGAAGGTTAGAAGTTTTTAGGCTTGAATCCGAGGGTAATTTGGTGTTTTGATGTTGTTTTGAGTGATTCTATGATTTGTCTAAGTTTGTATGTTGATAAATGACTTGTTGGTATGGTCGGTTGAGGTCCCGAGGGGCTCGGGTTAAATTCGGGTGGTTAACGGACTTGGAAGTAAGTTGAGAAAGCAGCTGAAGTTTTGTTGCTGCTGTAGTAATCGCACCTGCGGGGTGGGAACCGCAGGTGCGAGCCCGCAGAAGTGGGAAGTAACCTGCAGAAGTGAAAAGGAGGAGGCTTGGCAGTGACCGCAGGTACGGGGTTCTTTCCACACCTGCGAGGCCGCAGATGCATACCTATTGCGCAGAAGTGCTTTTGCAGAAGCGAAAATGAGTGTGCAGGTGCGGTAGCTGGAGAAGTTAGTGATTTCCGCAGAAACGGACTTTTAATCGTAAAAGTGGGACCGCAGAAGCGGGATTTGGGCCGCAGGTACGGAAGACCTGGGTAGAACACATAAATACGAGGTTTCGAGATTTTTTCACCATTTCTAACATTTTGAGCTAGGAATTTAGAGATTTTGAGAGGGTTTTTCAAGGGAAATTATTGAGGTAAGATCCTTGTGTCTATTTTTCTTCAATGATTACGTTTTCCCACTGATTTTACACCTAGTCGGTGAGTTTTTGAAGTGAAATTTGGGGGTTTGAGGCTAGGGATTTGGAGAGTTAATTTTGGGGAATTGAATGGTCATTTGATGCCAGATTTTGGTAAATTCGGTATGGTTAGACTCGTGTGAGAATGGGCTTTTGGGTTTTCTAACTTTGGTCGGATTTCGAGATGTGGACCCGGGGCCGAGTTTGAGCTAATTTTAGGTTTTGAGTCTAATTTGGTATTTTTTTTGTGGAATTCATTCCTTTAGCATAAATTGATGGTATTGTACTGATTGTGAATAGATTCGGAGAATTTGGAGACCGAATCGAGGGGCAAGAGTATTCCGGAGTAGGAGTTTTATGCTGTTGAGGTAAGTAACAGTTTTAAATCTGGTTTTGAGGGTATGAAACCCTGAGTTTGGTATGATATGACTGTTTAGGTGTGGCACCCATGCCAGGTGACGGGCGTGTGGGTATACGCCGTGGGGATTGAGACTTGGTCCGTCCCTGGAGACTGTGAAGTCTAATAGCCTTTAATTGTGTTTATATGCATTCCTCTCTACTAGAACTTGAATGTTTTCATGTTAGGAATCATGCTTAGTCTATATTCCTGCTCATGGTAGTTATACTCAGTCATAGTGATTCCTGTACATGTTTACCTCAGCCTTTGTTATTTATTTTCCCTGATAATATACTGTAACACTTTGATTTGGGCTGTTTTCCCTTTCTTTATTGAGAGATGTTAGACTAGAGAGGTACTTGACTGAGTAAGGCTGAGGGCCTGGTTGGGAGGTATTATTATATGGCACGTGTGTTGTCCGTGCGGATCCTTATGTTTATACTATGGCACATGAGTTGTCCATGCAGTACGTGAGTTATCCGTGCGGATCCAGATATGATATTATAGCACGTGAATGGTCCGTGCAGCACGTGAGTTGTCCGTGCAGATTAGCGCTTGGGCTGTAGGATCCCCTCATGAGTCTGAACACCCCCAGTGAGCGTAGGTACCTATTGAGAGTGTGTATTGAGGGCTGAGAGCCAAGAGTGTGAGCTGTTGAGATGGGTTGAGTGACTGCTGCCTGGAGAGGCTGTACTTGCTTTTATTTATTATTGCACTTAGTTGCTATCTATTGCTGTTGTGAAATTTCTTGAAGATTCACATCTGTTTTACATAAGCACGAATTGATTTGACTTATACCACAGGATTTGAAAGCATGTTAACTCTTTACTGAAAACTTTTAAAATGAACGCTACTGTATAGCTCGTCACTGCTTCTTAGTTCCTTATTTATTTCTGTGTCTCGCTGAGTTGGTTGTACTCATGCTACATCCTACACTTTATGTGCAGATCCAGGTGTGTTGTATCATGGAGATCGTTAAGTTCGGGCGCGATCGAGTACCGGAGACTACGAGGTAGCTGCCGGCGTCAGCATGACCTTGTCTATCCTTCTTTATATTTTTTTCTGTCTTCTATTGATGCTTAGACACTGGTTGTATTAGTTTGGTTATCTAGAAGCTCATGACTTAGTGACACCTCGATGTCGGGGTATTTTTCCGCACTTTTATTTTTATTTGGATCTTAACCCATATTTATGAGAAACTTCGGATATTTTAAATATATTAATTCACTTCTGTTAAAATTTTGAAAGAGTCTTGGAAAGGTCGGCTTGCCTAGTACTATGATAGGCGCCATCACGACATGTTAGGTTTTGGGTCGTGACAAGTTGGTATCAGAGCTTTAGGTTACATAGGTCTCACGAGTCATGAGCGGGTTATTAGAGTCTTGCAGATCGGTACGGAAACGTCAGTACTTATCTTTGAGAGGCTGCAGAACCCTTAGGAAAATTTCACATTCTTGGATTCTTGTCGTGCAAATATGTTAATTCTGGTAATTAAACACCTGTTTTTTCATTCTCTAACATATGGTGAGGACTCGTGCTGCCAGTCAGGAGGGCCAGCCACCAGCCAGGGACGCGAGAGGCCGAGGCCGCGGTAGAGGTCGTAGTAGGGGCAGAGGTGCAACCCGTACAACAGCTGGGGCAGTACCCGTAGATCCACCAATTGTCCCAGATCAGGACCAGGTTCCACTTTTTGATGCACCAGCTTAGGCACCACTTGTGCCAATTATGATTCCAGGCCTACAGGAGGCCCTAGCTCAGATTCTGACAGCATGTATCGGCCTTGCTCAGGTCGTCTCTATCTCGACGGCCGCAGCCACTTCTCAGGCCGGGGGAGGCATTCAGACTCCCGCCGCTCGCACACCCGAGCAGGTTGTTCACGGACTCCAGACACCAGAGGCACCACCAGCCCAGCCGGTTGCAGCTGCTCAGGATTATGTGGTTCCTGCTATGCCTGAGGATGATCAGTGTAGGTTGGAGAGGTTTAGGAGACTCCAGCCTCCACTTTTCAGTGGAACGGAGAGAGAGGATGCTCAGGACTTCTTGGACAGGTGTCAGAGGATGCTCCATATAGCTAGCATTTTGGAGACTTGTGGGGTCTCATTCACTACTTTTCAATTTTCTGGGGCTGCACTCAGATGGTGGGAGACATACGAGAGGTGTAGGCCTGTTGGCGCAGAACCCCTTACTTGGCAGCAGCTCTCCGTGGTCTTTTTGGAGAAGTTCGTGCCTCAGTCCCGCAGAGAGGAGCTGCAAAGACAGTTTGAGCAGCTTCACCAGGGTGATATGTCTGTGACGCAGAATGAGATGCGATTCTCGGAGTAGGCCCGTCATGCTATCTAGTTGGTTCCCACATACAGGGAGAGGATCATGAGGTTTATAGATGGTCTCACTTTTCAGCTACGGTTGCTTATGACCAGAGAGAGGGTGTCTGGTGCTACCTTTGATGAGGTTGTCGACATTGCTCGGAAGATTGAGATGGTTCGCGGTCAGGAAAGGGATGAGAGGGAGGCCAATAGGCCTCGTAGTCAGGGTAGATTCAGCGGTGCTCCTTTTGGTGGTCAGTTCCTGCACGGTAGAGGTCGTCATTTCAGACAGGCTCAGTCAGCTCGGCCATTTCACCGTGGTGCATCATCTAGCCATGGTTCTCACAGTCATCAGCAGGGCCAGTCATCATTCAGTGCACTACCAGCGCAGAGTTCTCATTATGCCCCGCCCACTCAGGTATCCTTGGGTAGTTCTTTTGGGCATCAGGAGCAGCAGTTTCGTCAGAGGAGGGGTTATTTCAAGTGCGGAGATTTTGGTCACATTATGAGAGATTGCCCTAGGCTATTGGGTGGGACTCCACAGCGGAGTACTCGGCCGATGGCACCAGCACCAGTTCCTCCACCAACCGCCCAGCCAGCTAGGGGTGGAGCTCAGCCAGCTAGGGGCGGAGCCCAGTCAGCTAGGGGTCGCCCTAGAGGGGGAGGAAGATTAGGGGGTGGTCAAGCACGTTTCTATGCCCTCCCTGCCATACCACATGTTATTGCTTCAGATGCTATGATTACACGTATTGTCTTATTTTTTCATAGAGATGCCTTTGTGTTATTTGACCCTGTTTCCACGTATTCATATGTTTCCTAGTATTTCGCCCATTTTCTGGATATGCCCCATGAGTCTTTAGTTTCATCTGTTCATATATCTACTCCTGTGGGCGATACTATTATTGTGGACCGTGTATATCGGTCATGTGTGGTGACTATTGGGGGTTTGGAGACCCGAGTGTACCTTTTGCTGTGCAGTATGGTTGACTTTGATGTGATATTAGGTATGGATTGGTTATCTCTATGTGATGTTGTTCTAGATTGTCACGCTAAGACTGTGACGTTGGTGATGCCAGGATTTTCGAGGGTTGAGTGGAGCGGTTCTATAGATTATGTACCTAGTAGGGTGATTTCATATTTGAAGAATCGACGTATGGTTGAGAAGGGTTGCCTATCTTATTTGGCATTTGTGAGGGATGTTAGTGCAAAGACTCCTCCCATTAATTCTGTTCCGGTGGTACATGATTTTCCAGATGTGTTTCCTGCAGACCTGTCGGGCATGCCGCTTGACAGGGATATTAACTTCAGTATTGATTTGGTGCCGGGCACTCAGCCCATTTCTATTCCACCGTATCGTATGGCACCAGCAGAGTTGAAGGAGTTGAAAGAAAAGCTTCAGGAACTCCTTAATAAGGGGTTTATTCGACCTAGTGTGTCACCTTGGGGTGCACCAGTTCTATTTTGTGAAGAAGAAGGATGGTTCCATGAGAATGTGCATTGATTACAGGCAGTTGAACAAGGTCACTATCAAGAACAAGTATCCTTTGCCTCGTATTGATGATTTATTTGACCAGCTTCAGGGAGCGAGGGTGTTCTCCAAGATTGATTTGAGGTCCGGTTATCAACAACTGAAGATTCGGGATTCAGATATTCTTAAGACGGCTTTCAGGACCCGTTATGGCCATTATGAGTNGGTTTATTCGGCCTAGTGTGTCACCTTGGGGTGCACCGGTTCTATTTGTAAAGAAGAAGGATGGTTCCATGAGAATGTGCATTGATTCCAGGCAGTTGAACAAGGTCACAGTCAAGAACAAGTATCCTTTACCTCGTATTGATGATTTATTTGGCCAACTTTAGGGAGCGAGGGTGTTCTCCAAGATTGATTTGAGGTTCGCTTATCACCAACTGAAGATTCGGGATTCGAATATTCTTAAGACAACTTGCAGGACCCTATATGGCCATTATAAGTTCTTAGTAATGTATTTTGTGCTGACCAATGCCCCAGCAGCGTTCATGCATTTGATGAACAGTGTATTCCAGCCCTATTTGGACTCATTCGTTATTGTATTCATTGATGACATCCTGGTGTACTCTCGTAGCCAGGAGGAGCATGCCCAACATTTTAGGGTTGTATTGCAGAGATTGAGGGAAGAGAAGCTTTATGCAAAGTTCTCCAAGTGTGAGTTCTGGCTCGGTTCAGTAGCATTCTTGGGGCACGTGGTGTCCAGTGAGGGTATTCAGGTGGATCCGAAGAAGATAAAGGTGGTGCAGAGTTGGCCTAGACCGTCCTTGGCCACGGAGATTAGGAGCTTTCTTGGTTTGGCGGGTTATTACCGTCGCTTTGTGGAGGGATTTTCATCTATTGCATTGCCCTTGACCAAATTGACCCAAAAGGGTGCTCCATTCAGGTGGTCGGATGAGTGTGAGGAGAGCTTTCAGAAGCTCAAGACTGCTTTGACCACAGCTCAAGTATTAGTTCTGCCATCGGCTTTAGGTTCTTATACCGTGTATTATGATGCCTCGGGGGTAGGTATTGGATGTGTTCTGATACAGGAGGGTAGGGTGATTGCCTATGCCTCGCGCCAGTTGAAGACCCATGAGAAGAACTATCCTGTCCATGATCTTGAGTTAGAAGCCATTGTTCACGCCTTGAAGATTTGGCGTCATTAGTTGTATGGTGTTCATTGTGAGATCTATACGGATCACCGGAGTTTGCAATATCTATTGAAGTAGAAGGATCTTAATTTGTGTCAGCGGAGATGGTTGGAGCTTCTTAAGAACTATGATATCACTATTTTGTACCATCCGGGGAAGGCCAATGTGGTGGC
>AWOL01S0036244.1:4031-15264 GCA_000715115.1 Nicotiana otophora | reverse complement strand
GGTTTGTGGCTAGGTGTCTCAACTGTCAGCAGGTTAAGTATGAACATCAGAGACCGGGTGGCTTGCTTCAGAGGTTAGAGATTCCAGAGTGGAAGCGGGAGCGGATTACCATGGACTTCGTAGTTGTGCTCCCACGAACTTCGAGGAAGTTCGATGCTATTTGGGTTATTTTGGATTGGCTGACTAAGTCCGCTCACTTCATTCCAGTTGGTACTACTTACACTTCAGGGTGGTTGGGTGATATTTACATCCTAGAGATTGTTCGCCTGTATGGTGTCCTAGTTTCCATCATTTCAGATAGGGGCACTCAGTTTACATCGCAGTTTCGGAGGGCCGTGCAGCGAGAGTAGGGTACTCAGGTTGAGTTGAGCACAGCTTTTCACCCTCAGATGGACGGGCAGTCCGAGCGTACTATACAGATATTGGAGGACATGTTGCGCGCTTGTGTCATTGACTTTTGGGGTTCATGGGATTAGTTTCTGCCGCTCGCAGAGTTTGCATATAACAACAGTTATCACCCATGAAGGGTGTTATGAGGTTTGGGAAGAGGGGCAAGTTGAGTCCCCGGTTTATTGGGCCTTTTGAGGTGCTTTAGAGGATAGGAGAGGTGGCTTATAAGCTTGCCTTGCCACCCAGCTTGTCGAGTGTGCATCTAGTGTTTCATGTTTCCATGCTCCGGAAGTATGTTGGCGATCCGTCCCATGTTTTGGACTTCAGCATGGTTCATTTGGAGGGTGACATGACTTATGATGTGGAGCCGGTGGCCATTTTGGATCGGCAGGTTCGGAAGTTGAGGTGAAAGGACATAGCTTCAGTGAAGGAGCAGTGGAGAGGTCAGCCTGTGGAGGAGGCCACCTGGGAGACCGAGCGGGAGATGCGTAGCAGATATCCACGCGTACTCGAGACTCCAGGTATGTTTCTAGATCCGTTCGAGGATGAACGGTTATTTAAGAGGGGGAGGATATAACGACCCAGCAGGTCGTTTCGAGAGTTATAGCCCCGTTTCTCCCACTTCTACTTCCTTTTGTGCTTTTCAGCTATATTATGATATAGCGGGTTAGTTGGTTTGGGTACGGAGTGGTTTCAGAGTGGATTGAGACACTTAGTCTCTAAAGTAGAAGCTTATGTTGGAAAAGTCAATCGGATATTGACTTATGTGTAAAAGATCTCAGATTTGAGTTCTGATGGTTCCATTAGCTTCGTTAGGTGATTTTGGACTTAGGAGTGTGCCCAGAATGTGATTTGGAGGTCCGTAGTAGAATTAGGCTTGAATTGGCGAAAGTTGAAAATTTGACAATTTCGGTCGGCAGTGAAAATTTTGATATCGGGGTCGGAATGTAATTACAGAAGTTGGAGTAGGTTCGTGGTGTCATTTGTGACGTGTGTGTAAAATTTGAGGTCATTCGGACGTGGTGTGTTGGTTTCGGCATCGGTTGTCAAATTTGGAAGGTTAGAAGTTCTTAGGCTTGAATCCGAGGGTAATTTGGTGTTTTGATATTGTTTTGAGTGATTTGATGATTTGTCTAAGTTTGTATGTTGATATATGACTTGTTGGTATGTTTGATTGAGGTCTCGAGCGGCTCGGGGTGAGTCCGGGTGGTTAACAGATTGTTTGAAGTTGGAAAAATGCAGTGGAAGCTGCTGCTACTGGTATTTCCGCACCTGCGGAGAGGTGAGCCGCAGGTGCGAGGTCGCTGGTGCGCTTGGTGAGCCGCAAATGCGGACATAGAGGACCTGGGCTGGAACCGCAGGTGCATAAGATTGGTCGCATCTGCGAGCCCGCAGATGCGAGACTGAGTCGCACATGCGGCAGTAAGGAGGGCTGGCAGTGGCCGCAGGTGTGAGGTCTTTTTTGCACCTGCGAGGTTGCAGAAGCGGATATTGGACCGCAGGTGCGGTTTTGCTGGGAAGAATGTATAAAAAGGAGACTTCGAGATTTTTTCTCATTTTCACAATTTGGAACACGGACTTTGGAGCTTTTGGAGCGATGTTTGGAAGGAAATTCAAGGGTTATCACTGAGGTAAGTTCCTTGAGCCTAATTATCCTTAGCTATGGTATTTTTCCGTTGATTTCTCACCTAATTAGTAGGATTTTTGGAGTGAAATAAGGGGTTAGGGCTTGGGATTTTGGAGAAAGTAATTTGGGGATTTGAGGGACCAAGTGAGGTCGGATTTTGATGAATTTAGTATGGGTAGACTCGGGAGTGAGTGGGCTTTCGGTGTCACGACCCAATTTCACCTATAGGTCGTGATGGCGCCCAAAACTACAGCTAGGCAAGCCAACTAATAAGTTAAACATATATCAATTATTTTCAGAATAATTTCCTAAGTAATTGTTACTAGCAATATTAAAGAAAATAGAAAAGATACTAATTAATTTAAATTCAAGAAATAATACAAATCCAAATTCTACCAGTGTATGTGCCAAGACCTGGTGTCACAAGTGTATGAGCATCTAGTAATTATACAAAACTCCAAATACTATCTGAAATAAGTTAGACAGAATGTAAATACAATAAGAGGCACAGATAGCTGCAGAACGGCTCAGAAAGGAAGCTCATAACTACGCCTCTAGATAATGTGGATGTGCAATGATAGATCCTCCACTAGTGCCTGTCTCAGATCCTGCACAAAAAGTGCAGCAAGTGTAGCATGAGTACGTAAACAGCGTGTACCCAATAAGTATGAAGCTTAAACTCGAAGTGGTAGAGACGAGATGACCGACTTTGACAGTCACTAAGGGTCAAGAATAATAAATAGAATAAATTAGAATTATTTAAATCAGCATGATTCACAGAGTTAACAATAATTCTATTCAATTAGCAGAAATAATAAAAATCCTTCAAATGCAATAATTTCCAATCTATTAATTAAATCCCCAAGCTACAATTAAAATATCAAGGTATCGTGTAATTATTATCTTTATTAGGCACGATTTCTGCCGAGGTCATATGGCCCATTCCAGAGTGTCGTGTACATTGTCGAGGGACGTGCGGCGCGATCCATAGATGCATCTATTCTGCCGAGGCATTCGGCCCGCTCCACAAGAAAGGATGACATTTTCTTATGTACCTCCGGAAGGAGAGTATATTTATTATAAGATCAATTCGAGAGGATGAATAAATTTTTTTAACAGTTAATTAATTTAAACAGAAAATTAAGCATATGAGATTTTTATTTTTTTAATATTTTTCTCTAACAATTCACAATATATATGTATCAAATAATTTTAATTAAATAAAGAATACAATTTACATAAGTAATTCATGATTTGAGTCCTAAACTACGCGGACTTTTAGCATAATTAGTAGCTACGCACGGACTCTCGTCACCTCGTGCGTACATAGCCCCCACAATTAGCAACAATTATTAATTTAATCACCTATGAGATAATTTCTCCCTCACAAGNATATTATGATATAGCGGGTTAGTTGGTTTGGGTACGGAGTGGTTTCAGAGTGGATTGAGACACTTAGTCTCTAAAGTAGAAGCTTATGTTGGAAAAGTCAATCGGATATTGACTTATGTGTAAAAGATCTCAGATTTGAGTTCTGATGGTTCCATTAGCTTCGTTAGGTGATTTTGGACTTAGGAGTGTGCCCAGAATGTGATTTGGAGGTCCGTAGTAGAATTAGGCTTGAATTGGCGAAAGTTGAAAATTTGACAATTTCGGTCGGCAGTGAAAATTTTGATATCGGGGTCGGAATGTAATTACAGAAGTTGGAGTAGGTTCGTGGTGTCATTTGTGACGTGTGTGTAAAATTTGAGGTCATTCGGACGTGGTGTGTTGGTTTCGGCATCGGTTGTCAAATTTGGAAGGTTAGAAGTTCTTAGGCTTGAATCCGAGGGTAATTTGGTGTTTTGATATTGTTTTGAGTGATTTGATGATTTGTCTAAGTTTGTATGTTGATATATGACTTGTTGGTATGGTCGGTTGAGGTCCTGAGGGGCTCGGGTTGAATTCGGGTGGTTAACGGACTTGGAAGTAAGTTGAGGAAGGAGCTGAAGTTTTGCTGCTACTGTAGTAATCGCACCTGCGGGGTGGGAACCGCAGGTGCGAGCCCGCAGAAGTGGGAAGTAGCCCGTAGAAGCGAAAACGAGGAGGCTTGGCAGTGGCCGCATGTGAGAGGTTCTTTCCGCACCTGCGAGGCCGCAGATGCGGACCTATTGCGCACAAGCACTTTCGCAGAAGCGGAAATGAGTGTGCAGGTGCGGTAGCTGGAGAAGTTAGTGATTTCCACATAAGCGGACTTTCATCCACAAAAGCGGGATTTGGGCCGCAGGTGCGGAAGACCTAGGCAGAACACACAAATACGAGGTTTCGAGATTTGTTCACCATTTCTAACATTTTGAGCTAGGAATTTAGAGATTTTGAGAGGGTTTTTCAAGAGGAATTCTTGAGGTAAGATCCTTGTATCTATTTTTCTTCAATGATATGACGTTTTCCCACTGATTTTACACCTAGTCGGTGAGTTTTTGTGGTGCAATTTGGGGGTTTGAGGTTAGGGATTTGGAGAGTTAATTTTGGGGAATTGAATGGTCATTTGATGTCAGATTTTGGTAAATTTGGTATGGTTAGACTCGTGTGAGAATGGGCTTTTGGGTTTTGTAACTTTGGTCAGATTTCGAGATGTGGGCCCGGGGCCGGGTTTGAGCCAATTTTAGGTTTTGAGTCTAATTTGGTATTTTTCTTGTGGAATTCATTCCTTTAGCATAAATTGATGGTATTGTACTAATTGTGAATAGATTCTGAGCATTTGGAGACCGAATCGAGGGGCAAGAGCATTCCGTAGTAGGAGTTCTATGCTGTTGAGGTAAGTAATAGTTTTAAATCTAGTTTTGAGGGTATGAAACCCAGAGTTTGGTATGATATGACTGTTTGGGGGTGGCACCTATGCCAGGTGACGGGCGTGTGGGTGTACGCCATGAGGGATTGAGACTTGGTCCGTCCCGGGAGACTGTGAAGTCTAATAGCCTTTAATTGTGTTTATATGCATTCCTCTCTACTAGAACTTAACTGTTTTCATGTTAGAAATTATGCTTAGGCTATATTCCTGCTCGTGTAAGTTATACTCAGTCATAGTGATTCTGTACATATTTACCTCAGTCTCTATTATTTGTTTTCCCTGATGATTTAATATAACACTTTGATTTGGGTGTTTTCCCTTTCTTTATTGAGAGCTGTGAGATTAGAGAGGTTCATGACTGAGTAAGGCCGAGGGCCTGGTTGGGAGGTATTGTTATATGGAACGTGAGTTGTCCGTGCGGATCCTTATGTTTATACTATGGCACATGAGTTGTCCGTGCAGCACGTGAGTTGTCTGTGCGGATCCATATATGATATTATAGCACGTGAATGGTCCGTGCAGCATGTGAGTTGTCCGTGCGGATTAGTGCTTGGGCTGTAGGAGCCCCTCATGAGTCTAAACACCCCCAGTGAGCGCAAGTACCTATTGAGAGTGTGTATTGAGGGCTGAGAGCCGAGAGTGTGAGCTGTTGAGATGGGTTGAGTGACTGCTGCCTTGAGAGGTTGTACTTGCTTTTATTTATTGTTGCACTTAGTTGTTATTTGTTGCTGTTATGAAATTTCTGGAAGATTCACATCTGTTTTACATGCGCGCGAACTGATTTGACTTATACCACAGGATTTGAAAGCATGTTCACTCTTTACTACAAACTTGTAAAATGAACTGTACTATATAGCTCGTCACTGCTTCTCAGTTCCTTATTTATTTCTGTTACTTGCTGAGTTGGTTGTACTCATGCTACACCCTGCACTTCATGTGCAGATCCAGGTGTGTTTGATCACGGAGATCATTGTGTTCGGGCGCGATCGAGTACCAGAGACTACGAGGTAGTTGCCGGTGTCCGCAAGACCTTGTCTATCCTTCTATATATTTATTTCTATCTTGTATTGATGCTTAGACACTGGTTGTATTAGTTTGGTTATCTAGATGCTCATGACTTAGTGACACCCCGATGTCGGGCTATTTTTCCGCACCTATATTTTTATTTGGGTCTTATCCCGTATTTATGAAAAACTCCAGATATTTTAAATGTCTTAATTCACTTCTGTTAAAATTTTGAAAGAGTCTTGTAAAGGTCGGCTTGCCTAGTACCACGATAGGCGCCATCACGACGGGTTAGGTTTTGGGTCGTGACAATCTTCCAATGCATTTGGCATATCCACATTGGCTCCTGCTGACCATCCAAGTTTGCAGCTGGTGAGTCTGTTGTTGTGTGGCTTGTTTGAGGTAGGTTAGCAGGAACTGCCTCTTTATCCATACTGGTATTGATAGAGTCTTTCTGGGTTGTAATAGGGATACTGTCAGGAGGATTTATTCACTCTTGATACCATGTCAATTTATTCAATCTAAACTCGATGAACTGAGATTATCAACATGCAAATGAATCTACAATTGCATTGACAAAAAAATCTAGAGAGAGAAATAGAGAGGAAGGCTAAAGAGAAGTGAGAACCTTTCTTAGCTTTTGATGTCATGACCCAAAATTCACTATAGGTCGTGATGGCGCCTAACGCCGCCGTCAGGCAATCCAACAGTGATTTACCAATTTAATTACTCATTTTAGTAGTTTGAAATCATAATATTTCCTTAATTAAATCGTATGAAATAGAATTTACACAACTACAATAACGAACAACCAGTAGGAACCCCCCAAATCCTGTGTCACAAGTGCATGAGTATTTTTTAAGGAGTACAATAATAATACAACATATGTCCCGAATATTATAAGACAGAATAAAATAAATGGTACAATGGAGACTCGGTAGACTGCAATGGGTAGCCTGGAATGCAGCTCACGTGAAGTCTCCTCAACAGGTGCGCCTACACACCAAGGTGATCATCAATGAACCTGTCAGATCCTGCACATCTAGTGCAGAAGTACAGTATGAGTACGTAAATCAACGCGTACCCAGTAAGTATCTAGCCTAACCCTGGAGAAGTAGTGATGAGAGGTCGACATCGACACTTACTAAAGGTCCAATAAAGTAATATAATAAAACATAAGCAAATATAGGGAATACGGCAATGATGAGGAAAATTCGTAGTTACATAATCTTTCAATTTCTTCTTTCAAAGTATAAATTTCTAAATCTTGTATTCTACCTTAACAGCTCGGATAAATGTCAAGTGTCATTATCAATAAGTAAGGAATACCATGCAAAATGTCGGGCATCAGTGAAAAGTTTATCTCGTGAACATTCGGACTACTAGCGATATAATGCATGATTCTGTCAAGGTCGTTCGGCCCGATTGAGAATAACGTGTATACTGCCGAGGGACGTGCGGCACGATCCATAGATGAATCTATATACTGTCGAGGCGTTCGGCCCTCTCCACAAGAAAAAGGAAGGAAGTTGCTGAATTACGAGACACGTGTTTACAATACAGCACAGGAGCATAAAATGAATATAATCTTTACCATTTCTCAAATAACTTGCCCAAAATTCAAAATGTTAAGGCTTGGCCTAGTGTGCATATATTTATTTCTAAATTGATTTCAATTATAACTTTAATTAATTAAGCCAGCAGAATGAGTTCAAATAATTCAAATATTACAGGATAAGGTTCTAAGTCTACCCGGACATAAACATCATTTAGCTACGTACGGGCTCTCGTCACCTTATGCGTACGTAACACCACAACTAGTTGCACATAACAATAATTATTACCTAGCGGTAGTTTCCCCCTCCCAATGTTAGACAGGAGACTTACCTCGCTCCGAAGTTCCATAACCGGCTCCAAATACTCTCTAACACCTCAAACCGATGCCCGTCGATCCAAAACTTGTCAAACAAGGTGCAAACCAATCAAAATATACTCTAGTACCCATAATTAATCAGCTTAAACAATTTCCAACTCCGCTCGAAAAGTCGATAAAGTCAACCATCAGGCCCACGTGTCCAGATTCTGAAAGTTTTCGAAGATAAACGTTATCCATAACATTACGAACTCAAATATATAATTTATTCTCAATTCCATGCCCACATTTCGTGGTCAAAATCTGAAATTATCAATTCTAGGTTTTCTACCAAAATCTCACAATTTTCCTAACTTTTTCCTATTTAAATCTACGTATAAACCTTACATTTAGCTCACAACAAATGGAAAATTACTCACCTTGTGTTACATGATGAAAACTCCTCAAAATCACCCAAGAACCGAGCTCCAAAAATCCCAAATGAAAATGATGAAATGACCAAGTTCGATCCTTTATGTTCTGCCCAGTTTCGCTTCTGCGGATCACTTGACCGCATTTGCGGTCCCGCTTCTACGGATTTTCTATCACTTCTGTGATCCAGGGCTTCCAGACCATTTCTGCATCTACGGTCTCCCATGTGCAGATGCGTATCCGCACGCATCTGCGGATATACTTCCGTACCGGCGCCCCCAGGCTTCCTCTCTCATTCTCGCACCTGCGACACTCCTCTGCATCTGCGACCTCGCAGGTACGGACAACCCTTCGCACCTGCGATCACTGCCCATCTTCGCCCAAACCGCACATGCGACCCTTTCCTCGCTTCTGCAGTCACGCACCTGCGGTCAAACTTGTGCAGGTGCGATTGAACCAGAACTGGTGCACTCCAGCCATTCTTTAAGCTTCAACTTGATCTGCTAACCATCGGAAACCACCCCGAGGCCCCCGGGACCTCAATCAAATCTACCAACAAGTCCTAAAATATAATACGAACTTAGTCGAGTCTTCAAATCACATCAAACAACGCTAAAACCACGAATCGCACCCCAATTTAAGCTTAATGAACTTTAGAACTTCAAACTTCTACATACGACGCCGAAACCGATCAAATCAAGTCCGAATGACCTCAAATTTTGCACACAAGTCGTAATTGACATTACGGACCAACTCCCACTCCAAAAATCAAAATCCGACCCCGATATCAAAAAGTCCACTGCCGGTCAAATTTCTCAAAAATAATCCAATTTCCAACTTTCGCCAATTGACGCCGAAATGACCTACGGACCTCCAAATCAACATCCGGACACACTCCTAAAACCAAAATCGCCAAACGAACCTGTTGGAACCTTCAAATTCCGATTCCGAAGTCGTTTACTTTAAAGTCAAACCTTAGTCAATTCTTTCAACTTAAAGCTTCTGAAATTAGAATTTTCTTTCCAAATCAACTCCGAACTTCCCGAATTTCAATTCTGACCACACGTACAAGTCTTAATACCCGAAGTGAAGCTACTCAAGGCCTCAAACCGCCGAACGACGCGCTAGAGCTCAAAACGACCGGTCGGGACGTTACATCTGAAGAATAAATATTACAACTGAATTGAGGAAGGGCATTGTTATATAACAGAATCACGTGCCCTTCACACCTATCCTTTAATGTGGCCCCTAAGATTCTTTTATCTACACTTAGGTCCCTTAGTTAGTTATACCACCTAAACTAACTAACCACTCTAAATGCTCTTGATAGTTGCAATACAATATATGCCATGCTTATTGTTTTGAAAAAGAATCTTAGGTATACCTCAATCCTAAATGCTAGATCAAGAAGTGAGAAATTTTAAGATTAAACAACGAGACAACAATCCATTTCCTCGAATAAAGTGAGACACCAAACACCTGCTAGTCAAAATAGAGTAGTGCTAAAATTAATTACTAGTCTTAAGGGCATTTGGGGCCTCCTTCCTTGGTCTTCCAGTTGTTGTAGCAAGGGCAGACGGCCTTGTTACCATAATACTAACCAGGAGGGACGCAAAGGCACTTTCTGCAGCACTTTTGGCAGAAGAAGATGCATGCCTTGTGGTATATATTGGGTCCTTCCGCACCTCCTCGTGCATTATGATAGGCAATCTGTTCATCCAAAAATCAAACTAGTAACTAGTTACCAATATTGTACTATTCATCCTTGGTCACACTGTCAAACACTTTGTTTGCTATTGACCAAAAAACAACTATCCGTAGTAAAGACGGAAAACGTGGAGGATATCACTATCAACGTTTGACTAGTTTGATTTTTATATGGTTCCCACTTTGACCAGCACAAGATTTTTGGAAGAATATTAACAACAAACCACCTATTTTAATTAGTCCAACGAGTATAATGAGCATACTTTTAGGAAGCAAAACAAATTAAGTACCGGATCTGTTAGCCAAATATAGAAGCAAGATCGATATAATTAAGTTCGAGGCAAATAAATTTAGATCTGTGTCCTGTAGAAAAAACACACACACACACATATATATATATATATATATATATATGTGGAAAATTCCTTTGGGCCACACCACTTTTGGCCGCAATGACCCAAATGGGGTTATTAAAGTAAAATCACATCCAAATTAGGGTTTCTGGACAAACTTTATACCGAAAATGCCCTTACCGCTAGGTTTGAATTTTTCTCATTCTCTCTCACCCATTTAATGCTTGTCTTCCCAATACATGGAAAATATCAAGCATGCAAACCCTCTTTCCCATAAACTTTTTTTTTTTTATCTTTTTACGTATTCTTTCATCCTTTTTTTATAGTATACACGTATATATTTCGAATTTATTTATCTATATACATATATTTTTAGAGAAAATACATCTTTTTAGAAAAAAGAGTTATAATACTTCTTAATTCTTGGTGTTATAATACTTCTTTTTAGAAAAGAGAGTTATAATACTTCTTAATTCTTAGTGTAAAGAAAATATATTTTTATATTTGATATAATAATAAAAAGACAGTAATTAAAAATTAAGATGAATAATAAGATATTGTTAGCTTCGATATTTCATTGCTAAATGTTAGCGCCACTATATTAGCGATGAATTTCACTTTTTTTGTAAAAACATCCATATTTAAATTAATATATTTTCTTTTTATTTAGTGATGAAATCATAAATCTAACATTATTTCATAGATAATTAGTTAGGAAACGTCATCAACCACTAAAATTAGTTTTTCTTGCACTAAAACTGTCATAAGATTCTTTAATATATGAGTACTTATTTAAAATAAGTGTTTCGATATATGAAATTATTTTAAGTACTTATTCAAAATAATTCAGGACCATATATACATAAATAAATGGACAAATAAATATATAAAGTCATAACCATATGAGTACTTAAATTAAGAGTTTTAGATATAAAAAAGGTACTCCAAATACTTATTTAATAAAATAAGAGTTTAGATATAAGAAATTACTCTAAATACTTATTTAAAAATAATAAAGGACCAAACTTACATACACA